>JAJOOS010004942.1:0-21471 GCA_029582725.1 Solanum chiquidenum
TTTTAAAAAAATCAAGATATGAACCCCTCCCCCACCCTCAACATCCTTCTTAAGAGGACCAATTGATAGCTTAATGCCCTCTCGATAAAAAATAATTTACATATACGCTATACAAATTATCAAATATATCCTAGTTGGCTTATTGTTATACAAATGGTCAAATATATCTTTGTTGGCTTATGAAAGTAAAATTTTTTCATCATAAATGTATATTTTAAATTTTTTATTAAATTGAATATATATATAGAGGTATATTTAATCTTCTTGTAAAATCTATTATATGTCTTAAAAAAAATCACATATAGAAAAAACTAAATTACAATAGGACTATGAAAAATATTAATATTTTTTACATTTTTCTCCTTTTATTTTATTCACATTTCTTGCTTTTTATTTCTCATATTTTCACACTTAAGAATGAAAGTTAAAAATGAAATAAGAACAAGAAACTCACCTAATGATAAACAAAGAGATTCATACAGGGAGATATTTAAAATTCAAATTAAGCATTAAAACTAAAGAAGTCATAATTTTTTTTACATATAGAATGATCAAATATATTTCTATATGAATTTTATTTTAATAAAATTCAAAAAAATAAATTTAATATTAATTTCTTTACTTCCATTAGTCAAAAAAGATATATTTGAGTAATGATGATAAGGATATATATATATATATATGAAGCCTTTTTCCAGTTAAATTGGACTAGATTGCGAAAATCTTTATACAATTACCCCTAAACCTCTTATACAAATCGTCCAGATCCCTTGCCGCTGTCTCAAACAAACAAATTCAAGTTTCAACTATAACAAACCAGATTCTTCTTGCTTTGGTCTCTCTATTTTCTCTCCCTAGTCTTTTGGATTTTCCCCTATATCCATGGCTTCCAATAATCAAGATTTACCAGAAGCCACAGTTCAAAACGTGCTAGAACAAGATACCCTTAAGTGGGTATTTGTTGGGGGTAAAGGTGGGGTTGGAAAAACTACATGTAGTTCAATTCTTGGTATTCTTCTTTCACAGTTCAGATCCTCTGTTCTTATCATATCTACTGACCCTGCTCACAATCTCAGTGATGCCTTCCAGCAACGCTTTACCAAGTCCCCCACTCTTGTTAATGGCTTCTCCAATTTGTATGCCATGGTATTTTTCTTTCACACCCAATCCACTTTTCTTGAAAAGATTGAATTTTTACTTGGATCTTGTTTACTTCTTGAAATTAATTGTATTGCTTGTTGTTATGTTGAAAAATGACACCTTTTCTGTTTAGGGAATGAAAGGTTGTACAATTTTGTTATATGTTATTTTAATGTAACAAAAAGATATGGTTTTTCTTCATGTATGAATTGAGACAAATAAAATAAAATTGTAAGACCTCAAAAGGCATGTAATCTTTTTTGGGTGTTGAGGAGTTGTTTGTTTGGGATTAAACTTTGGCTCTTTGAATTAAGGTAATATTCAGCTTCAGAAGTCTTGTGCTTATATTGTGGTGTATAATTGTATTCAAAGTGTGGCCTTTACTGAATAAAGTTGACAACTTTTTGGCAGTTTGAGTGTATGTTCAATTTCTTTTTTTTATCCCTGATATGCTGTTGATGGACATGATTTTTTAATTGAACTTGTGTTCTTTAGGAAATCGATCCAACTGTGGAGAAAGAAGACTCAGTCAGTTCAGATGGGATGGCCGATTTTTTGTCTGATTTGACAAACGCAATTCCTGGAATTGATGAAGCTATGAGTTTTGCAGAGATGCTAAAGTAATTGGTATTCCTTTGTAATAAATCCCGTGATTGTTAACTCATTTGACAAGAAATGTTTTATGAATCCCCAATGAAAGTGATAAAGATTTTTTCTTGGCTCCTCACAATCGAATTGTCCTTCACTTGCTTATCAAGAGAACAAGATATTGAACCAGCCTTCAGTGGTTATATATGCATCCATGAATCAAGATCTGCTTTTGTAATGTGGTTGATAGACTCAATAATGATCTACTTTAGGAGATCCCATAAAAATCTTCCTATCTAGATGAAATTTAAAAAAATAAAATCTCTTTTAGTATTTAGGCCTAGTTACTTATCAAGAAAGTGTGTAGACCTAGTTGGCGTGATCTGTGTAATCCAAGAGACCTTATCCCATATTGAAGGAGCCATATCATTACCGTACTAAACCCCACTAGAAGAGGGACTATCTCAAAGCACGCCACAACTTAAGGATAACCTCTACATGATCCAGGAAGCCTACCCGATTGGGTGTATGTGGATCTATAATACCTGCCCCCATCATATATACAAAGAGCTCTCCTTTAATTTGAAAGGACATGAGTGATTCCGCTAGATGATGTTTAAGCATCACCTTAAGGAGGTACCAAACTGAACATGAAAAGGACCCTTGTATTCACACCCCTCTAGTTATTAACGAAATAGGACAAGGGATGTTATTTCAACTGAAAGTACTCATCCTGAACATAGTGGTCAATGAAGTGGGTTGAGTCTCAGGTTCAATTCCTTGCAGAGACAAAAGCGCTAGGTGATATCTTTTCTAGCCTTAGTGGGCAGAGTTACCTATTGCTGGTGGGAGGTGGCAGGTATCCCGTGGAATTAGTCGAGGTGCACGCAAGCTGGCCCGGACACCATGGGTATCAAAAATGATAATTTGTTAGATCCTTCTAACATTTTTAGTTCAAAGTGCATTTACTTATGGTACATCTGTAGTGCTTAAATGTGACTACTTTCTTACATTTGTCTAGAGGGTGGAGATATTTGTTTGTCGGTAGCTTAACACTGCTGGTTTGTTAATGAAATTGGGCTATAAATTTTTGGCATTTATTTCTTTCCAGATTGGTGCAAACAATGGACTATTCAGTCATAGTGTTTGATACGGCCCCAACTGGACATACTCTTCGGCTGTTACAATTCCCGTCAACTCTTGAGAAAGGGCTCACCAAAGTGATGAGTTTGAAGAGTAGATTTGGGGGTGTGCTGAGTCAGGTAATCTCTCCTCCACATAAAATCACCCACCTAACCCCTAACACACACAAAAATCCATTTTCCTTGTTTCTATTAATGCCTCTCTCTAAGCTTTGCTAATTTTAAGTTCAAGGTTGATGCTATTTTTGGGAAAGGAAAACATGAAGTTTACTGAAGTCGATTTCTGTTTATCTCAGATGACTCGACTATTGGGTGTTGATGAGGAATTTGGGGAGGCTGCTATCCTTGGCAAGCTTGAAGGCATGAAAGATATTATTGAAGAAGTGAACCGACAGTTTAAGGACCCAGTAAGATTCTTACCTCGAAATCATTGTTCCGTTTATTTTTTGGGGGTTGGTAACGGAGGAATCTGCTGTGAGATAGCTTATCCCAATCCAGTTGGTCCACAACTTTGAAACTCGGGGAGTAATGACCCACCCCTCTACCCGGTTCCCACATAAATTCCAGGTTACATTTCAGTGGTAGGTTTTGAACTCATGATGTGCACCCCAATCCACATATCCCGTGCTGCGCATCCTTACCATTGGATCAAAGCTCGTGGAGCAAATTGTCATTCTTATAAAGAGATTTTTTTCCCTCCCTCTATCCCAAAATTTGTTTGACACTCTTTCCCTTTCTTTTTGTCCCGACAAAGATTGGCACCTTCACATGTTTAGTAACTTCATGATCTTTATGTTACCATTTTGCCTTTAATAATATGCTTTTATAGGAATTGACATGATTTGCTATGGACCCCACCCGAAAAGTACTTTTGGTACTTTATGTATGTTTAGCTTATGTGTCAAAATTTTAATTTCCTTCTTAAACTATAAAGTTTCTAGTTTCGTTCTTAAACTTTGAAGTTTTAATTTCTTTCTTAAACTTTCTGTCTAGTTAAATATTCCAAACAATTGGGAAGGGGGGAGTTATTATTGCTGAATGGGAACCTTAAGTTTATGATAGCAATCAACAAAATCAGGGAATGTGGTGGCAGAATATCCTTTAGCAGGATCTGGTATACTAATATCTGTAATCTGTTGTGGTTTTGTGGAAAATACAGCTCCTTTACTAATCGATCAGAGATAAACACAATCTATATAACGAAATTCGAACCTTTTCTTTTAGTATTTCTCCCCTGTTTCACTTTATTTTTGGGGTGGTTTAATTTTTTTATATTATGCATGAACTATGCTGGAGTACCATGGCTGAGATCAGAAGTCGTTAAAACCTAAAGACTGAAGTAATGCGCTCATTAAATTTTCTGAAGGCTTCTGCTGGATGCTATTACTGTTTCAAATATCTGTTCCGCCTCTGAAATGTCATCAAAATTAGTCTCTGGGTGAAGAGTTCACCCAGCCTTGTGTTGTTGGTTATATAATTATTATATGATTGTTTCAGCAGAAAATAGTTCACACTAGTTATTTATCTAGTTCTTCACTGTCAAGGTTTTGATAATACCAAATTGGTTTCCTTGTGCTTTTTAAGTTTGAAACAATGAGTAATTTTGAAGTCGGGAGAAAAGCATGTTGATATAGTTAATACATTTCTTCTACTTCCTTTACTTTGATTGTGGAGGAATTTGCTCTTGTTGCCTGTTGATTCAAATTTTTGTGGCTTTTATTTTGATTGCTGGAGTCTACCACCTTACCCTTCAAAAAAGAAGAAATAAAAAGGATTACAGATATGTCTCATTACATATGAAATGCCAATTAGCCTTCTGTTCTTTGTCCACTTACGCATCTATGTTTTCAAGTTCAACTGATGCATTAACACGACTTTTTCTTTCTTTTTTTAATAGGATTTGACAACATTTGTTTGTGTTTGCATTCCGGAATTCCTCTCCCTATATGAGACTGAAAGACTAGTTCAGGAACTTGCTAAATTTGAGATCGATACACACAACATTATAATTAACCAGGTGATTTTTGACGAAGAAGGTACATTTCCCACCTTAACTAGTGCAGTTCTTTCCCTTTTTTTCCATTAATTCTCTTTGGCTTGTACATATCACTTGTTAATCTCCCCGTGCCCCATTATTTGACATTTTTTCAACTTCTTAAACTATTCAATTAGTATGTCGATATGTTCTTCAACTAGTACTACTTAAAATACATAGTAAACTGATATTTTAAATTCCCAATCCGTCTTTTATTAAATAGGGATTCAAATTTCTTCCACTTGAAGTGATAAATGTTCCACTTGTAGTGATAAACTAATTCGTAGGCGTTGTAATCCTTTTCAGTTGTTGAATCCAAGCTGCTGAAGGCTAGAATGCGGATGCAACAGAAATACTTGGATCAGTTCTACATGTTATATGATGACTTTAACATTACGAAGTTGCCTTTGCTGCCACAAGAGGTATGCAGATGCCGTTGTGCATAGCTAGATATCTGCTTCTTCCTTTTCTTACTGATTTATATATTCGTTTTACTTAAAAAAGTGCCGACAATAAATTCATGAATCTTCTCTAGTAGCCATAGCATGAAAAATACTGCAGTATACCACCAATGCAAGAACCTTTTGCCAGTCTGCTTACTGATGATTTATTTTTTGATAGGTTTGTGGCGTTGAAGCCCTGAAAGATTTTTCGCATCATTTTGTAACGCCATACCAGGCTTCTCTTGCTCGAGGCTCGGTGGAGGAGCTGCAGAATAGAGTTGCTGCATTGAAAGAACAGTTGAAAGATGCTGAAGCAGAATTAGAGAAAGTTCAAAAAGGCAAACAGAAGATATAAACAAATCCTCTACAACTTGGGCGATGGAGTGTGCTGTTTCGTCGCCTTTTGCTTTTTTATGTTTTAGGAATTGTCATTGAACAAATAATTGTGTATTTCTCAAGAGGATTTTCATGTACGATTGTTTTATTTATTGTTGAGGAAGTTCATTTGTACCTTTACAAAGCTAATAAGTCAGGTTATTTAGTCTTACAATGTACTAGTAGAGGGAGGAGGACTATGCTCTCTTTAGATGTAAACTGATTTATCAAGCCACTCTTTATTTAGTGAAACCTAGAGCATTAAAGTTTTTTCAAGATGATGAGCAATTTTTATTCTAATCATGACTTAACTGATTTTATCTTACACTCTGTTTGGATCATTGTTACCCATTGTATTGTATTGTATTGTATCGTTATTATACCTACAATGTTTGTTTTGATTGTTACTTAAAATGTATTGTTATTGTATTGTTAAATTTCGTTGTTACGTAACAATGAAAATCCCCATTTTATAGAACAACCAATTTGGTGTGTTTCCATTGTTACTTAATTTCTTTTTCCAATTATATCTTTACATAATATTTCATAATACTATTTTACCCTTTACCTTATATTATTTAATTCTAGTCAAACCTCCTACCCTAGAATAATTAAGGATATTTTAGTAAACTTATAAATTACAATCCAATACGATACAATCAAACCAAACAATAAAAATATTTTTAAACAACAACAAACAATACAGTCTAGCCAAACATTGTATCTACCATACAATAGAGTACAATACAATACATTATGAAACAATAGATAACAATGATCCAAACATAGTGTTAGTGTTTTTATAATGTCCCTAGTTAAGTATTACATACTTGAACGTTAGGGCAATGTACAAATAAATCTATCACGAACATTACAACCACAGTTGAGATGGCCGAGTTGGTCTAAGGCGCCAGATTAAGGTTCTAGTCCGAAAGGGCGTGGGTTCAAATCCCACTCTCAACATTTTATTTTTGTTTTTAGTTTTAGTTGTATTTGTTTTTAGTTTTAGTTTCTACAATCATACATCATACCCCTACCTCGTGGAGGAGACTGTTTTTAGACGACCCTCAACATCATGAGATTAACTAACATTCTATTTTTGTTTTTAGTTTCTACAATCATACATCATACCCCTACCTCGTGGAGGAGACTGTTTTTAGAGGACCCTCAACATCATGAGATTAACAAAGAAACCAAAACAGTATCCAATAAAATGCTACCATGTTCCTCTAAGCGTGTTTGTCCATCAACTTCCATGGATTCCTCTATGTTTTTTGTGGCAGTGGATGCAAATTTAGTATGACTACATAATTTTTTGGAATTGCACAAACTATGTGTACATAGCTCTAATGAGAGCAGTGAATGCACCTCTAAATCTATAGATTTAACCGCCACCTTTTGGATTAGATATTTTCTTAGTTCTGCTCTATGGTATTTCTTGAGCAAGACTAGTAAATCTGTATGCATTTTTCTCAACTAAAAAGTTTCTTTATATTGAAACAAGGTAAATCAGTTATATCATTTTTGCTTCTGTCAGGAAAGAAAGGAATCAGTAATCAAAATGCACTTATATTAGCATCATACATTCAATACACTTCATTCTGTTTTTTTTTTTAAAAAAAAACTCAATACACTTCATTCTTGACTAGTACATGACATCATTAATGACCAAAGTTCTCTTAGACTCGAGTTTCAGAAGCTCGCGAAGTATAATATCAATGTCAACCGCCATGCAATGTTGAGATGAAAACTACATTATCCTTCTCTTCCAGCACAGTTTCAAGCTGGCCACTTAGTTCCCAATCAGTGTCATTTACAAGGACGAGAACTCCAGGCCTCCTGCAATAAATACATGTTATAAAAAGCTCTCTTCAGTTACGTTTTAGCTTGTGCAAGTATGTACCATTCAAACAAGACGAGTATAAGGAGGTCTCAACATGATTTGCATTATATTTGATGGTGGCACCATTTTACTTAACATGTTCTGCTATGCCATAAGGTAAGGTATGCATGACTGGAGGGGGAACAATAGGACTTTAGCAGGGGATGAGGTTATCGTGACAACAGCATAAAGACATGTATTTAAGTGTTGCCGAGGTGGGAAAAAAGATATTTCAACTTACACTGAGTCTCCTTTCATGAACATTTCAGGCCTCTCCTTGATCACATTGGTGCGTACCCAAGAGAGCAAGTTTTTCATCGTCAACTGGTTAAAGAAAAGAATGACTAAAATCATATCAAATACTCCCCTAGAAACAAAATTATATGCCAAATCTGTTCTATGTATGAACACGATCATTAGAGAGGAAGTTGCACCTGCTTCTCTCCATCTTGAGGGTCAACATTGATGTTATGGCTCTTCACAGAATCACAAAGAAGTTCCAGTCCTCCCCTGTGTTTTGAAAGTAAAAACATAATTGAGAGATGTCAACAGAGATCAGTTGCATATGGTAAAGCATTTTAAAAGGAAGCAGAAAGACCAACAGATAAGGAATGTACAAAAGCTAACCAATCAGAGTCATACTGACGAGAAATGACAGTTTCTGACTATACTCTCAAGTACTTCATTTTAAGGTCACGAAGTTTGGTGGTGTAATAGTTTGGTGCTAGATGATCGAATGCTAAGCTGTTTTATCGACAACGAATGTCACTATATATATGAGTTTTACAATTGTACCCACATTTGCAGAACACAGAAGTTATCCCTTGAAACAGTGCCAGGTCACTGACAACTACAATAGAAGTAATCAGGTAGAATCACAGGCAATAGTCACTGAACCATAGCGTCATATATAACAAGCATTTGCAAAAGATGGCAAGTGATCCCACTCTGGTAATAAGGATGTCTTTAAATTTTGGAGTCAAAATTCAAACATTCCTAGGTGCTGAACAAAATCATTACACTTAAAAGCAGATAGCTATATCTCAAATTTGAATAAGCCTTGAAGGGCTGTTTATAGAACAGCATCTCTTACATGTCACAGGTTAGAACAAAGTCCTAATTATCAACCAAAAAAAGGATTTTGGATGCAGTTTAACTAACCAACCTGATAGAGAAAAAGAGGACATTGAACACTGTATAAGTTCCATCTCTCGAAAGTTTCATCAGTTAGACAAGATTTCCATTGTCCATAATAACGTGCTCATTGTTTATTAAATTGCCACTGCTAATCACTTCAATTTTTAAGATCCCAATTTGCTTGTGTCCAAACTAACGTGCTCACAAGGACTGTGTTTGAGTATCAGCATAGCGTGCTCATACTAACTAATCACTTTGATTTTAAGATCCCAATTTGTCCCCAGGGCAAGGAATAAGTTACCTTTAGAGCACTGTAAAAGGGTAACAGCAATTTTCACAGTAAGCAATGGGAGCTTCTTTTAAAGTAGCAAGGCAGATTACCACTTTTGGAGTCAGAAAATGTGGGTGCTCTAGTTTGGAATATTCATCTAGTAAAAAGACAAGCTAAATGTAGCATTTAGCATAGTATTTAGAAAACCATTTAACTTAATGCTTCATAACAAACAAGAGCAACTCTGTGCGACATTTTAAAATAAAATAAAAATCTCTTTGTGGAGCCTTGGATGAGAACTATTAGACTCAAATATCACATTTAATGCACGAACAACTGAAACTATTATCTTTAAGCAAATGATCTTTTGCAAACATTATGCTGATTCTCAAACACAGTCCTCTTACGCATAGCACAAACAAGCACACAGTGATATTACAGCAGGAATTGACTATATGAGTATCTCCAATTTTCAGTATTCGATAGACTGCTAATGTCACTCAAACATGGAAATAGAAATCATATTGGATCAACTTCTGGAGCAGTTAAGAGAACTATCTAAGTTATAAATATCATACACAGGGAAGAGCCAGGAATTACAAGGAAACAGAATAAAGACACATATATTGCAAGCAAGATTAAATCTTTCAACAATTTGTTTAGTCCCAAACGTAAGTCTTCTAACTTAAGCTTCTAAAATTCATAATCCACCCATCCAAATTCCCCTTTCAGCAATCATCACTCTACAAAATAATCTTAAAAGGGTTTCAGCTAAAAATCTAGTCTTTCAAGGATTACATCCCAGAATTGGATCAAATATGGATAATTAGTTGAATACGGATGTAGTACATAAAAGAAAAATATAAAAATTACCCAAATTCAAGAGTCAGTTGCATCTCTAATTAAACGGAATTTGAAAATCTCAAAACCCTAGAGTGACAAATGGCTTGATGTTGTAAGGTTTATCAGGAGGATTGAAACCTAAAACAGGCAGCCTTTTAGAGCTCTTTATTCGCCTATAAGCTTTTTCTCTTCCTTTTTCCCTTTCCTCACTTTTTCTTCAAAATATAGCTAGCATTTTGCCTTAAGTTTCCAACTATTCTTGACAAATAATATTTCGGTCAAATTTTTGGTGAAATTATATCATGTGTTTGACATCAAATTTTTCCAAAAATATTTGGTTATTTCAACAAACATGATTTAAACCCTTAAGTTCTAAAAATTATTTAAAATACTCATAAATTTGTATTATCTATTTATAATGAGTATATTTCATTAAAAATAACCTTATAACATAATTGATAACACTCAACAATATATGCAAGAGAAATACATTAATCTCATATTCAAACTTGTCATTGATTCGGTTATAATTATAATCCATTAAAAAAATGTTCTTTTTCCTCAATTTCGTCACTTAAACAAATTATTCTAATTTTTCAATTTTGTCACTCAAATTAAAATATTATGGCTATCTTTATAAAATATAGAAATTTTGGGTAATTTTTTATTTTTTAAATATTTCCAAATACTGGTACTTGGCCCAAAAACTAATTTTTTCTAGTATTTGAAAACTTTGAATTCTTGACAAATATATGTAGCCAAACATCACTTCCCAAGTTTTCCCAATTTTTTTCCAAGAAATCAATTCAAATATAAAAAAATACACCTAAATTATCAATTTCTTTTACTTTCATACTTGAATTATTTGGAGGATGACAAACACACTTTAAACAATAACTCATAATTTGACAAAAAACCCTCTACTAATATATGATAATGTGTATATTAGTCTCTTTTAACAATAAAAAAAATAGTCGCATGAATTGCCACACGAAAAGCAATTCCATCCGTGCCAAAAAGTAACAACACATAACTAACCCACCTAACAATATCATATGAAAATATCTATTGAAACACATAACTTCACTCTTTATAAATCAATTGATATATATATATATATAAGAAAAAAAAGTCACATGAACGAAAATTCAAGGTTCAATCAATATGAATATGTTTTATGCAAATTAATGAATAATAATTTAACTGTGTTTTTAAACTAAACTTTAAAAAATTAAAAACTCACGTAAATGAAAAAATAGGGTCAAACCAATCGAACATACACATTCTATTCAATCAACATTGAGGTATTTTTCCCTAACTAATAAGAGATGAGAATTGGACTTCGATTTTAATTTTCTTTAATATATAGATATTTTAAAATAGGTGATAATTAGTTTAACTTCAATTAATTTGAAATAAAGAAGTTAAAAGGAAGTTTTAAATGTTAAAAAAAATAGACAACTTCAAAGTTTTTTATTTTTTAAATACATCGAATCTCCCTGAATTTTGGTGCAAAACTTATTTTAATACTTTAACTACACGGGGTTCAAATGCCCCCTAAACAACTTTCAAGTGAATTAAATACCCCTTTAATGACTAATGTGGCAAATTAAAAAAAGAAAAGCACGTAAAAAGTTAAAAATTAAAGAGAAAAAGAATAATTGGGCTACTTTTATTTTCTTTTCGACCAATAAAAAAATTTCTCTTCATCTTCCTCACACCCCACCACCCATATCCACCAACAATCCTAGCCCTTTTTCTTCCTCAAAACCCCACCACCCCTTGCCATCCTCAACCACCACCTACACCACCTCCTCATTTTCTTTGTCGAACTCTCCATTTTTTTTTTCTTTCTTTGAAATCCTTCCCTTCACCCTACTTCTCCTTCTTCGAACCCTCCATCCTCACTCCTCTTTCTTCTTTTTTCGAACTCCACTGTCTCAGCCACCACCTGCCTCATCGCTTTCTTCTTCTTCTTCTTCGATGAACCTCTTTCTCCCCCTTCTTTCTCCTTCTTCGGAACATTCATATCCCCATTTATTTTCCATCACTAAATGAGAATAATTTCAAATTATTCTCACTTATTCCTAGATGTGATGAACAACGAAAAAAATGAAAAAAAGCCAACAACTTATTATTGCTTCAAGATCACTACTTATGAAGGTGTTTATTGATTTGATGAACTTAAAGCTCTTTTTAGTGAAAAATTTATAATTTTTTCATCTCAAATTAAATTTTTAGTTATGACTATATATTTACTTTGATAATGTGCCTTAAAGATTGAATGTTTTTAGTGAAATGGTCTTGAGAATTTTGGATTTGTGCAGTTTGATCTTTTTTGAGAATTTTTACTTTTTATTTTTCTTTTTTATAATCTTGGATTAATTTTTTTTTTCCTTTCTAAAATTGTGAATTAAGAAAACAAAAAAAGGAATAAAAAACTCAAAATTTAAATAATTATCAATGTGGCAGTGACGTGACACTGACGTGTCGATGACATGACGCGTGTGAAATACACTTGTCATTGTGAGACTTGTCTTATAAACTTAAGGTGGATTTAAATTCACTTGAAATGAAATTAGGGGATAAATAATTATATGTAAAGTTAAAGTGCTAAGGTAAGTTTTGATGTCAAGTTCAGGAGGAATTTTATGTATTTTCTCTTTTTAAAAAGATATATTAATGGTCCAACTATAATTTATACCCCTCCGTCTATTTTTTTGGTCTAATTTAACATCACACGCCACTTAAAGTAATAATAAATAAAATAATAATTTATTATATTATTATTTAAATATAAATATGGAATGTGAATAAATATTTTCTCATAATTACAATACCATATTATATCAATCTTGTTGATTTGTTTAGTTACCATATTCTTGATTGCAATACAAATGGTTAGTGAAATTTAAAAGATATTGTCATGAATTATACCGTTATTACTAATTACAAATTAAACTAGAAATTGAAAATGAAAATAATAGTGCTTGTGCAAAAATAAGAAGAAATCATTTTTTGGGTGCATACAAATACTACTCTTCTCTCCGTTTCATTTTATGTAATAATTTTCAAACTTCGAAATTCAAACAAATTTATTTTTGACAGTAAATTTTTTATAAATTTTTTAAACATTTTGAATTATCAATTAATAGCACTTTTTACGTAGTTTACAAATATATAAATTTCATTTTAAAAAAATTAAATATTCCAAACATAAATTTCTGATCAAATCAAACTGTTTGACTCTCAAAAATGAAAAATGTCATATAAATTGAGATAGAGTAACTTTCTTTGATTCAATATTTTAAAAAAATTAAATTAGTTATTTCTGGATTATGCAAAGAAATGAAAGAGGAAATAAAAAAATGCTACCATAACTGAACAATACGACACCTCTCATCACCCACAACGCTCTTTCTGTTCTTGTTTCATCTGTTCGAAACGGTTTTCTCTGCAGGCTCCTTCATGAGCAGACTGCAACTTGCTGTAAATTTCAGCAGAAAGGGCAATTCCGTCAGCGTATTATCCATCTGGGTTTGATCTGAATCCTCGAAAGGCTTCAATATTTAGGTTTTCTTTTGCTGCCAATCGAGAGCTGTTCTAAAAGACACTGTTTTTGTAATAAAGATTCATAATTTCTGCTTCTATGGAGGCTTACAAGAGATGGGTTCGAAGGAATCGTGATTATGTACGCCAGTTGAGTTCTCTAGCCAGTGTATGCCCCTTCTTATTGACATTTATTGCTTTTTAGAACAAGTGTTTTCTTGCATCTTGTTTTTAATGCAGTTAATTATTTGGTTTCTGTCAACTTGCAATCTTGAAAATAGTTTTGTTAGTGGCAATTGTGTGTGTGTGTGAGAGAGAGAGAGAGCTATTCTTGATTCTGCTTCACATTGGCACTGTTTGTGGGTGTATGGGTAGTTACATAGCTGGCTCCTAATTTAAGATGATTATTGATGAACCAATTGTTTGTTATTGGAATGGCATGTCTCGAATGAAATGGATATAGTGGATATGTATAGCAGACCCCAACTAATTGGGATTGAGGCATAGTTTGAATATTCTTAATGAGCCAAAATATCTTTATTAAGTTGGATGCTTCCTTTTTCTTTTGGGGTTAGATGCTTCTTTTGGATTTAAATAAGGAAGAACAGGTTGTTTCGTCATCTAGGTTTTGATATAGTTGGCGGGCAGTAACAGAGGGTTGGTTTTCAATCTCCATTCAGACTTCTCTTGGAAAGCTTTTCTAATTAACTTGAGAAATTACATGCTATGGAATGTTACCCTGTAAACATGTGATACATAATTCTTGGGGATTAGTTAGTTGAAGGAACTCTGATGTCTATACATGATTTCTGTCCTGAGTTAATTTTGATATTACTGCTGGTATAATTTCTTCTTATGTTTTACCCTACCTCTCCTCTCCTCTCCTCTACTCTATCTTGGTTGACCCAATCATCAAGAGAAAATGAAAAACATATATTCCTATGTTTGGGATTGAAAAAGTCAAGATTGTAAAGATTATCATTCTATGTTACCTTTTCCAAAAAAAGGATTTATCATTTTCTCAAAAAGTAGAATTTGAAAGAGGAAAGACGGGCCTTTTGGGAAATTATTTATAGTTTTAACCAGGTTATGTTATTCAAAAAGAAAAAAGCAGCCCCAAGGAGCTGTCCATAATGTATTTTGGAGACTTATCATAGGTATAAGATTGAGCATCTTATCTTTAATTAAAGAGGGATTCTGGTGCCTTTGTCTTATTACATTTGTTTTTATATAAGACAATATGGGAGAATTACTTGGGAGCTGATTTACAAACAGTAACCAAGCAGTCCAAAGTTCATCTCCAGCATGCTCTTAAGGATTTAAATGTTTATCATTCAGCACAAGTTGTTTTTTCCATTCTTATTGATGCTTATTTGCTTAATGGTTTTTTTAGCTTGAACCAACATAGATTAGGTCTTAAATTGTATAAGATACTACGGATGACTTACCATTGCAGCAGAACATTCTTTCCCCCCTAGAGTTGCATTAGATCAGTTTTGGTAAATTAGACTATTGATCTATCAAACTGAAGAAATAGATCACAACATGTCAATCTTTTGCTACAGCATTGAAAAATATTACTCCCTTTTGTTTCAATTTCTTTGTGTTACTTTCCTTTTTAGTTCGTTTTAAAAAAAATGTCTCTTTCCTTTTTTTGGCAACTCTTTTATTCTATTAACTACCCACATGGCACGTTTAAGACCAAAAGATTAAAGGGTATTTTGGTACATTCTACATATTTTTGTTTAAGACCACAAAATTCTAAAGTTCCTTTACTTTCGTAAAACTCCATGCTTGCAAAAACCACAAAAACAAATTGAAATGGAGGGAGTATCATTTTTCTGCACTACTCTCCTATGGTGAGATCCAGTCATGACAGAGATACCTTTCTGCTAGATGCCTTTCACTGATAACTTCACTTGCTAAACCTTCACCAATGACAGGTGATATGAAGGAAGTGCCAGAGTGATGGCAAACATAGGGGGTCCCATCTTTGCTCCATCTTTTTTAAAGATCTTACTTTTACACAAATGAAGCAAACATTTTTTCCCTCTTTTGCTAAAAATATACTCTAGCATGAAGACAATCATTAAAAAAGGACATGTATTCTCTCTCTCTTTTTCATTAACCATTTTGTTTAGTATAGTGGCCTGATCAGAACATAAAGAAGAGATTACCAAAATTTGCCAGGTCTCCTTTTTTAAAACATTTGTTTGTTTTTTACTTTTGGTTCATGCAATGATGTACCATGTAGTTTTTGTCATTCACTTTTACTGATAAGGTTTGCCATTACTTTTATTAGCACACTTTAATCATCAATTTGATGAAAATCTAGTAGATGTTGATAAATGATAATCTTGTTTCCAATGTATGACCAGGGAATGACATGGCTTCTTCCAGAGCGGTTTGCTGCATCAGAAATCGGGCCAGAAGCAGGTTTATTTGAAATTTTGGTAACATTGAGCTTCTTCTTTCTGCTTATAAAACTCAGCGTAATACATTGTTTCTTTTCAAAATAAGTCTACCATTCTTATCTTCTTTGAAAGTAATGCACAATTGGCAGTTAATATTTCTGCTTTCATCTTGTGTAAGTTTTGCACTTCTTAATCAACCAACTTTGAATATTGGGTTTTCTAATTCTCTTAATATAATGTTTTACTACCCTTTGTAAGTGTTTTCGTGAGCGCCGTGTAATGTAGATAAGTAATTGGTTTAGCTATGTTGGTTTTCCTACCTCACATGGTTATGTATATTTATTGCGCCCTATTTTTTGCAGTCTCCTCGATCCTTGGAATGGTTACCACAGTAAATGAGCATATTATAGAGACACCTCCAACTTCGGTGCATACTAGTTCTGCAGAGACTTCGTTTCTCCCTTTGTCATTATGCCTTACTTTGTTGAGAGACTTGGAAACATTAATTGAAGTAGTAGCTGAGCAGCTCTATGGCGAAGATAAAAAATGGAATTTGATTGCTCTTACAGAGGCTGCCAAGTAAGTGATATATTTAACTTTAACGCAGCTTATTTACTTATACATTTGATAATTTTTTTATTAAAATATAACAATTTGTTTTGAATGGATGCCAGGGTGTGCGTGAGACTGGCTGTTTTCAGAACTACAGGATATAAAATGCTTTTGCAAGGTGGGGAGACTGAGAATTTGGAACATTCAGATGATTTGAGTCCCCAAGGAAACATGGGGCACTTAAGGAAGCCTATCCAAAATCAAGGACTGGGTGTCAATCACCCTCAGGGGTTGAACTCGTGGAATCTTGAGGGTAGGGCAATGTCCGCCTTAAGTAGCTTTGGTCAGAATGCTAGGATGGTTTCTGAGCCGACTTGGTTGCGCAGGGTTCAACAGCAGCAAGCAATTTTGGAACCTCCAGGTAATTGCTGGTTTCAGCTAAATTCAAACTACTTCTGATGATGACACCATAATTTTCTAATATGTTAGCTTCCTTATATTATTACAGCTAAGATAATCAGAAATCCGAGTCTGTCAACCTTCTTATCTGAGAAGGGTATTCGTGGAGGGTTATTTGTGACTGGGGAGACTGTGTTTGTCCTAAGACCACTTATATATGTCTTGCTGGTAAGGAAGTATGGAACACGATCATGGTTTCCTTGGTTCATCTCCTTGGCTGTGGATCTCATAGGAAACAGCATGCTATCAGCCACAACAATGTCCCAAGACAGCAGGAAAGATCAGCATTTTCAATTTTCTAAATCAGAGAAGGATGAGGTAAGGAATATTATAGATCATTGCACAGAATCTTTGTATATATACCTCCCCACCCCCACCCCACCCCAAATAAAAGAAGGCCTCTATCCCCTCGAAAAGGAAAAGTAAGAGGCGTACTGTTCCGGTTACCCAATCTCATATTAAGCATTCTTCATTGTTGCTTCAGACACATTTTTTTCAATGGTAGATGGAACAGCGTGTTATTTGGTGTCTCTCACTCTGTCTTGACTGTCCTGGAAATCACAGTTCTTGAACCAATCTGCTGCATATCTTATGTTTTTGATATGGCAAATACCCCACCTCCCTGGGGGCTAAACGTGTCTTTTTCCCAGTCCCCCTTGGTGATTCGTACTTCCAGCCTGAGGAGGAGAGCCCTTTCCACTAGGAATCCTTCACTTATCAATCTGTGTTTCTTATTCTGTCTTGGGGAAACTGCAGATTCTCATTCCAATTCTTGCTTTCACACCCTTTATTCCATTTCAAGATCCATGTGATTTGTTCAATAGCTTTTGAGTTTATCTATTGCAGCAATATAACTTTCTTCATTAAATGATATGTTTTACTCCAAACACTGCAGTTAAAAAGAAGGAAGATGTTGTGGGTGCTTTACCTCATGCGAGATCCATTTTTCTCCAAATACACCCGGTAAAGATACTCTTTTCCTGTAATTTCTAGTTAATTGCTTCATATCAGAAAACAACAGAAAAGATAACTAAACGGGGATCAAAGCAAATGCTAACGCCTTAAAATTATTTCAGGCGAAGACTTGAAAGCACTCAAAAAATTGTAGAACCTGTTCCTGTAGTTGGATTTTTCGCAGGTATTTGTAACGCATTTTCCTACCAAGCTTCAAAAGTTGATTCTTTGACATTGTTGATGTAAAAATTGACACTATCCTTCTTGACAAAAATGTTTTTTCCTCCATATGCAGAAAAACTTATTGAACTCCTCATTGGAGCCCAGACTAGATACACTTACATGTCTGGTTCTTGAAGGGAAGCTACTGAATGTGTGTTTATGCATTCTTTGTTATTTGACAATGGGGAACAAACTTCTCTTTTTTTCTTCAGTTGTAGCATTTTGATATCATAATCTTAAAAAGGTGTAGCATGTTGAAATTTAGAACTAATAAAGGTGTATAATTTTGTTCTTATCCAAAAGTGCATTGAGGTTCCATGCTGCATCAGTTGTGCGGACTCTTCAGTTTTGATGTCGTACTCCTTCGGATTCTCCAAATATATATACTTTTTTTTGATGTCGTACTCCTTCGGATTCTCCAAATATATATACTTTTGGAGAATCTGGTACACACTATTTGAGTTAGAGCAACATAGGCAGCCTGCATCAGATGGAGCAGCAGTTAAATGCTATTGCTGGCAGTCTATTTAATAAGGATTTAAATTATGGAAAAGGGTTAAATATATCCATGTACTATAGGAAATAGTTTAAATATACCCTTCGTTATACTTTTGGGTCAAATATACCTCTCACGTTATACTTTGGGCCAAATATATCCTTTATCCGTTAAATATGTGGGTCCTATTCCTAGAATAAACATGGGAAAGGTTGAGATCAAGTTTAAAAAATCATATCATTTTTATTCGGTTAATACCCAAAATAACTCACTAATATACTTTCTTGCTAAATCCATCTATAGGTCACACAAAATCAAAACGATTTGTTTGTCAAAAAAAAATTGTCAACTGATTAGCTTCAACTGATACATGAAAACGCATTTTATAACTATTGTTCCCATTTTTTCTCTAAAATATAGAACATTAATTTTTTTTTGCGTGTTATACTGTTCTTGTTGAGTTTATCATCTGAGTTCAATGGTGAAGTTTTTGAAATTTCAATTAAGGTGGTGCTTGAAACTCCATTGATTTGGATTGATGTGCTAAAATTAGAATACACATTAGGTGGAGAAGTTGAAAACAAAGTTGTTGGATTTTTGCCTTTCAAATTTGTGGCCGATGAACTTTTAAAGTTTGTGATTGAAAGTTGTTATAAATCAACCGAGTATTGAAAATTATTATTATTGAAGTGATCAAAACTGATTTGAAGAAAACAACATTTACATTACTCCATTGTTGAGATTTGAAGCTTTGTTGGGGTTGGGCTATGGGTTATTTTTGTTGTTGGCAGGGACAGAAAATATTTGGGTCCTTCTAATTAATCTCAAATCCTTTATGTAATTACGTATTTTGGGTATTAACCAGATAAAAATGATCTGAATTTTTAAAATTAATCACAATCTTTCACATGTTTATTCTAAGGTTGGGATCCACATATTTAATGGATACAGGGTATATTTGGCCCAAAGTATAACGGGAGGGGTATATTTGGTCTAAAAGTATAACAAAGGGTATATATAACCTATTTCTTATAGTACAGAGGTATATTTGACCCTTTTCCGTTTAAATTATATAGACGGAAGTCTGATGAATATATCTATACTAGCATTAGTAACTTGCATTATTTTTCATTTAATATAGATGGGGTAATCCATAATTATCTTTTAATTAGTTGATGTGGAAACGACTCATAAATTAGAGAGTGAAAAAAAAGGAGCTATGCGTGAAACATACTATAATTGAATCATAATTTAATGGAACTTTTTTTCACTGGGATCCTTGGTGAATAGTTGAAAATTTTGACAGTAATTTTTTAGCATGAAGACCGACTCTAAGATGTGAGGAAGTAACTAAATCTAAAAGGTAACTGGATTTTATTGCTGGTAAAATTTGTCCTCACCTATGATTAATAAACCCTTTGATTTTAGTTGCGGATTAAATCATTTCAAAGTAAGATTTTCCATCACGAATCTGGATTATGATGCTTTATCACCTAAAATATGACTTTTTAGTGAAAATTCATATTAATCAAACATCAAAACAAATATCAAACACTGAAATGGGCAAAATATGCATGATAATATAATTTGTGTCATTTTTCAAATACTCGTATAACTATTTTACCCTTTTAAATCTGTTGTTAGATATTTATATCATTTGGCTAAAGTGGTGTACAATAACAGGTGCATGTCATAGCTAATTTGAACGCAAATTAAAAAAAATAAAGCAAGGAACATGTTATAATCGATTAAATATAATGATAGTAAAAATATGTAGTTAATTAAGCGTGGCTTAGCTAAGTTAGAAGTGGGCTACAAGTACAGTTTGGGACCATTTAGTAGAGGGGTTAAGTCCCCCACTCTACTCTTCTATATATGATGGAGTTTGGTCTTGTAGGTGAGCCATACGTCCTATAGATGTTGGTGGCATTCTTTTTTTCTTTTCTTTTTTGGTTTCGTTTTAGATTTGCTTTTTGTAGAAGATGAAATTTGATGTAAATATCGAGTATGAATAAATGAACAGTTGGTAGGTTTTCCAGACCTACTTAGTTAAGTTTCAAAACTAAAGTGATAGAAACCTATCAACAAGAAGTTTCATATCTTCAAAAAATTTGAGCTTCTCTAGTTTTGAGTGTGAGATCAGAAGTTACAATGTAATTGATTCATAGATTTAACTTAATCTATCTTAGTTAATAGAGGTTAAGATGATGGACCATTCTCATCACATTAAAGTACTAGATTGGTCCATCACCTACAAACAGAGACGGATCCAGACTTTAGAGGTTGTGGGTGCCATACGTTATGTTCATCAAATCGATCAAATATTAACCTATTTTTGGCCTTGTAAATAGCAATTTGGGATGACTTTATTTTATTATTCATCCTTTCAGTTTATGAGATAAATAAATTCAACAAAAAAAAAATATGATTTTGCACAAAGAATATTTTTTTCCAATACTATTAGTATTTACATAAAAAAAAAAAAAATTATATCATTCATTTAAATTGCACTCGGCGAGTTTTCTTATTCCAAAAAAATTCAATGATGACATAATTATTTATATTTATAAATATTTCACGTTTTATGTAACAAATTTCACATGCATAATTTCAATAAAGAGACGAAGTATTGACTCACACCAACTGACAATCTAAAAATGCCAAACAAAAATCAAATGTGATTTCAGTAAGATTTTTATGTTATCATTTATTGCAACACACATTTTATTTTATAAACTAAAACTTTCAAAAAGATTTAAATTATCACAGTTCAATTTTTTTTTCCATACGCATCCAAATGTTTTAGATAATAGAACAAAGAGTAAGAGAAACCCATTGTCGAGTTTCTGAAATTTGGACGAAAGAGTGGAGCTAGTAAGAACTAGTTGGAAGTAGAAAAATATTACTCCCCCATCCTAATTACAACACTTTTGAAATTTATATTCTAAAATAAATCTTAAATATTTGTG
>JAJOOS010004943.1:0-18063 GCA_029582725.1 Solanum chiquidenum
CTATCCATCTTAAGCTGTCTTGAGAGTTTTAACTCGTTGCACAGATTGATGCCTTCTTGAGTGCAGGCTCCTATAAGCTTTCCATAAGTATAACTACTATAGGGAATAATTCCTTGTGGATCCCTTAGAGTCTTTTTTACTCTTTCTGCAAATAAAGGAGGAAGGCCATCTATAAATTTTGCTTTCCAATGCTCAAGGCCATTTTCGGGTAGTTCCATAACCCGACTTAAATAAGTATCTTTATACCATCGAAATTCACCTAAATGTCTACATCTAAGACCATTAAGTAAGGATCTAATGGTTTCATATTGATTGGTAAATCTACTACTAAAGTGTTCTAAGATGGTTAGGACTAAGGTATAAACCGCGTCTTCTCTATTTTTTACTAGAGCAAAACCTAAGTTATCAACTCCTTCTGATGTGGCCTTAGCATTTATAATTGCTGCTTTAGCATCAAGGGTCATGTAGTTATCTCACCAGCCTCTTAATTGATCAGTAAAACCTGTTATAATCATCTTGCAAATGGTCCTATCAGTGCTATTAACACTTTTGCAGATGGTAGCATACATTAGCATCCTATGTACCATAATTGTTAATTGCCTATCAGCTAACCCATCGAGATTCCATTCATAAATCTTACTTCCACTATAAGAAATAAAGCCCATTAACTAAATACCTCTGGAATATCTTCCGAGGTTCTTCTTTTCTATGTATGTCAGAGTTTTCTAAGAGAAATATCATTTCTCTTTTCTCTACCTTTTCATATGTTTTGATATCATCAACTTCTTCTTTGGCGATTGAAGCAAAAGTATCACCTTGCTTTTGAGTTAGAACCTCCTGTAGTTTAGCATATAATGGATCACTTTCTGGAATATCTTCTAGATGTATTGATGACGAAGCTTTTTCTTGTGCTCTAGAGTTTAAGTTATATAAACTCATTCCTCCTTTTTGTATAATTGGAGTACTAGATGATGTTAAGAGTTATTCTACTTTGTTTAACTAAAATATATAAATGAATATATAATATATTTATTAATTAGAAACCCTAAAGGCTAAAACCTTATTTAATATTATGCCATAATTTCCTATAAAGCTTATTTAATTTTCTATTATATTTATTAATATATAACTAATTTACTATTCTAACTTTTTTTTGTTGCTAAATACTATTCTAATTATACTAACCCTAAGTAAAGACTAGTGAGTAACTTGTAGAGATTAAAGCTAAACAACGGCAAAACAAAGGGCGCCTTATTTTTCTGACTTCTTAATCCTTCTTGGCTGTCTTGAGTTAACAACAAGTGTTAAGACTTAAGTGGGGGTGTTTATGTGTCGGTTTAGGTTGATTAGTGGTTAAAATTAAAATTAAATTAATTAAATCGGTTTTTAAATTATCAAAATCAAATCAAACCAATATAATATATATTTATTGGTTTGGTTGTTGTCAGTTTTGGTTCGGTTTGATTCGGTTATTCGGTTATTAACCATACAAAAAAAATGTATAAAAAAGATTCATTCAAAAGAGGGAAAAAATACAACAATTCATTCAAAACGAAAAATATTTAGAACGACTAACATTACAGAACTTTCGATCACTTTATTTACTGTGAATAATGATTCAAAATTCACCATTTTGGCTAGGGGTGTGCTTCGATCGGTTCGGTTCAGTTTTATATATTATCGGTTTGTTTTTTTATTTTTAAATATGCCAAAATAACCAAACCAATAAGATATTTTTATTGGATTATTGATTTTGGTCCTTAACGGTTCGATTTTCGGTTTAACCAATAAGAAAAATGCTTATAAAACAAATATATGACTTCTCTAATAAATTTAATGCGACACGACAAGAATGTAACTTTACAAATGCTCATAAAATAGAAACACTAATAACTAACATGAAAAGAACTATACAAGTTTAATACAAAGAGAAATAAGAGGAATAAGGTTCTTATTTTAAACTTTGACATTTTGTATAATATAAAGTTGTGACCTCAAAGTCATTGTGAGGTGTGAATTGAAGGCTAAAGGAAAAAGACAATAACTAGTAAGGTATTGAGATTAATATTTATGTACAGAGTAGTAAATTACTACTGTCTTAATGGATTGTCAAATTACCCAATATTAAAAATCAATATAGAACCAAGAATCCAATATTTTTTAACAAAACCATAAAAATAGTTAACTCAATAGTAATAACCCAATAACACTTTTTCGGTTCAATTTATCGGTTAGTTCAATCTGTACACACCCCTAATTCTGGCCTAGAAGGAAGAGACAATGACATTCCTAGTCCCACCAAGAATTCCCATAGACAGTCATATACATGAAACCAATAAGATAAATATTCTAATCTTGAACGTTTTTGCTTCCATAAATAAATTATAAATGTTGATGAAAATATATATAAGGTATTTAAAATTATTTATAAAAATAATATAATATGCATGTATAATAATAATAAAATATATGCATATAATTTATCGGTTCAGTTCGATTATTTCTTCATTTTTTAACAAAATCAAAACCAAACCAAATACTATCATTTAAAAAAATATAAAATCAAATCCAAACCCAGATAAAATTGATTTATTTAATCGGTTTGGCTTGACTTTTCAGTTTGGATTGGTTTTTCATCCAAACCGTGAACACCCCTAGACTTAAGTGTATTTAGTTGTCACAATCCAAAGTACACCCTAGATGTAACATGTCGTATAGGACCCTGAGAGGCCCTACAGAATCCATTTGGCATACATATATACAACATAATAGAGAAAAGCAAGAAATCTCATAAGAAATAAAGAGTTTGACATATAAGCGGAAGTACAACAAAGTCTTGACAAGCCAGCTATTACATCAAATGGAGTAGTCGGGATGTAACCCGTACACCACATACAAAGTATGAAAACTGAAAACTTAAGAAAATCAATAAATGTGACAATGTCCTCGAAGTATGGGGACTCACCAAGTCATCAATCTCTATGATGATCAACTAGCCACAAACGGTAGGAGAGGAGTCGTCACGCCCTACATTAGTGGACAATGTAAGCACAAGTATGCATTAGTACATGGAATGTACTAAGTATGAGGAGAATGCAATAAAACATGAGACATGATCATAAGGAGACATAATCGAAAACATGATATGCATGACCAAGCTAGCATAGTAAAAACCTTTAAATAGGATCATAATCATAAATATGGTAAATTCATCTTGAAATCATAAGAAAAGCTTCATAAAATATTTTGAAGGTAACTTAGTTCATTTTGTTGGATATTAGCTTTAACTGATAATAAATCATGCGAGCTATACACGGAATCCGATGTTACTCCCACATCAAGAAGGGAGAGTCTACTTGCCAAGGTAGAACTATGTGGATCCACTAGCTAGGTCATTTAAGGCAAACCTACGGGGGCTCATAGTTTGGAACTAAAGGTTGCTATTAGAGACTACCCTATTTTAGCCTCCACCTCAAAGTTCTCTTGGTTCTAAGTAAAATCCCAACTGAATAGTCATTTTCATTAAGTCATCATCATACATGAAAAAATATTATTCAATTATTAATCCAAGCTTAAACATCGTAGAGTAGTTTATTAACTCATGAATCAAGTCTAAGTGAGAAAATCTTTCACCAAGAAATGATTCCTTAATGTGAGAAAACCTTTCACAATTTCATTGATGCCAATCTTATAGAAACCTAGATCGTAAAACCTTTATTTTCATATTTCATGCATAAGTTCATGAAAACATCATTCATTGACTCAAAGCTTCTCTTCAAATTCACGCAAATTAGGGTTCATGGTCAAATTTATAGATTATGCATGATTTCACATGGAATTAGTTGAAAAGAATGTAATTGAGTCCAAATCATCAAAATAATATCATAATCAATTAATTGAATCCACACAAATAGAACCCACGAGGAATTGAATGAAAATCTAATCAATTATGAGAAATTGAATTGGAGAACTGAAGAAACTTTAGGGACTCAATGGGTGAATGGAGCCCATTGATGAACTCCCTACATACCTTGATTTAAGCCTTAAGCAATGATGAATAAAGAAGACTTGATCTTGAAGAACCCTAGCTTCTTCTTCCTTGATCTACACAGAGGATTATTGAAGAAAACTTTGGAAAAGGTTTTGGAAATTTGAGGGAATGAAAGAGTTGGGGAAATTTATAAGGGTGGACGGTAGTTATAGGGCTAAGAATTATGGTCAAAACTACATATAATAGGTATTATATGCATAGTAAAAGACTACAATAACTTTGATTTAAAAATGAATGAACCCCATACCGAAAGCCTTCACGGACCGTTCATCCTTCCACGAATCGTTTAGGCATCTGTGAAGGGTCAGAATTTCCTGAGTACCTGTGGTTTTGTTCACAAGTGGGTCAATGGGTTGTGGACCAATTCACGGTCCGTGAACTCACTCTTAAACTAGCCCTAAAAATTCCAACACTGGGTTTAACTCCATGGCTCGATCTACGCCTCATGCACCCCTCGAAGAACCGTACATAAGTTTTTGACCACTGCACCACGAACTTTTCAGCAACATCCTTTCCCAACCAAACTTAGTAAATTCTAAGGTGTTACCATGATGACTACCGCATATATAGCAATCATCTCCCTTTGTAGTTTGCGTCATCCTCTCGGTATAGTTTTGGTGCCCGTACCACTTGCCATCCGACTTGTAGTAGTCGTATATCTTAGGATGTGGTTGTTACTCCTTGCCTCGGCCACGATCTTCCCAACCTTTGTCATGACTAGTCCTCATGTACTTTCCTTTCCCATTGTCGTGTTTGTCATGCTTGGAGTCGATTAAGGTCGACTTGTATGATGGCCTCATCGATGGTCTTGACTCGTTGTCATTCCAATTCCGTCTTGGTCCAATTTTGCAATCTCTCTATGAAGTGGAACAACATGTCTTCATCTGTGATGTTGGGAATCTGAAACGTGAGGGTGGTGAACTTCTTCACGTACGCCTGAATACTACATGTCTGCTTCAGCTCCATGAACCTGTGCCTAGCCTCATAGATGACGTTGTTAGGGAAGAAAGACTTCTTGAACTCTTCTCGAAATTTCTCCCAAGTGTTGATGGTGCAAAGACATTTGCCTATCTCGGATTCCTTGCGCCTCCACCATAGCATGACCATCTCTAAAAGATACAACACGAGAATGTTGATCTTGTTTCGTCGCTCTTCACTCGGCTGCACTTGAAGTAATTCTCCAAGTGCCATAGGAAATTTTCCACCTTTTGTTTGTCACGAGTGCCTTTGAACATAGGTGACTTGGGAGCCTCGACCTTGACCTCTTTATCTCAGTTGAACGATGATGGTCCTCGAACCTCCACGCCCTCCTTGAGTGCTTTCATCTCAACCCTCATGATTTCAATTGTGCTTAGTGCATCCATGAGTTGACACTCCAAGGATGTGATGGCCTCCTTCATCTCAAACTCGGCACGCTGGCGGCCCTATAACTGCTTGCGGATATTGTCATTCTCCTCAAGGGTGAATTCCTCAAGTGTCTTGAACTTTCCATCGACCTCACTCAAGCGCTTTCCTATGTTCTTCACGACCTGCCTCGCCATGTCAATCCTTGAGACCCACTCTACTCCGGGTGTGACGTCAATGTCCTCCACATCACATTCATAATCACTTTCTTCAGTGGTCGAAAATGAGTGAGATGTTAACGCTTCGCTTGGTGTAGGATCGAGCAGCATCTCCTAGCTACTTTTAAGGTGCTTCCTTCCCTTGCAGTGCTTCTTTCCACCATCCAGCTTGACGTTGGTGGTTCTAGCATCATTAAAGTCTACTTTGTTGGTCATTCTCTTAGTATCAAACCTAGCTCTCATACCACATTGTCACAAACTCAAACTTCTACAATAGCTCCGTGTGGCACTTGACAACTTACTCACGAATTTTTCACGATCTTGTAAGCTTAAGTAAGCCCTTTGAAACTTAGATTGCTAAGAGAATGAAGAAAGACAAAGATTTTAAGAAGGTTTTTGTATTGCTTGTGGAAGATTGCTTACAACTTGCTTGGATGAGCTGCAAATGAGAGCCATCTATTTATACTACTTCCTAAGGGCCAAAGTGTAAATAAAAATTACTACACAAGTCCCTTCATATTTACAATTTAGTCCATATTCTAGAATTATCTACAAGTCTAGAGAATTCTAAAGCCTTTCAAGAAAATATCTAGGGAGTTCTAGAGTGTTCTGCAAACCTCTACACAACTCTAGTTTCTCCCCATTTCTATTTATGCCTTATTTGAATGAAAAAGTGGCGGGTCATGACACTAGGCTAAATATATAGTAATATGGTTTTCTACGGACTCGTTTTCTTATGAATTACACATACTTGATAGATTAGAAACCTTTAGAGGCATTGAAAAATGGAAAAACATTGGAGAATTAGCTTGCTTGACTTCAGTTCTTCGGTTAAGATAGGTTATGGTTTGTTCTATGTGATAGAGAGACTCTTAATAGTGATTAATAGTCATTAATGTAATATTGTGAAATTTTCTATGTACTCAATTATTGTGGTGTTGATGATATATAAATTATTGTGATTGAGTTGTAATCCCAAGACCGCGAAATCCATAATCTTGAACTTCCTCTATCAAAGTGATGCCTTGAATAAAAAAGGCTTGATGAAATATTATTAATGAAATGGAAAGTGCTGATAAAGAATGATGAATTAACTATATTATTGTATCAGGTGCCACGAGCCGACACGATATATTTGTATCAGGTGCCATGAGCCGGCATGATATTATTGGATCAGGTGTCACATTTCGGCATGATAACATTTAAAAAAATATATTAAAATAAATTAATGTACACAATCTCAAAGAAGCCATTTCCCAAAAGAGTGTGGTGTGGAGGCATAAGTCCTCATGTATATTCTTGATATTGTGACTAATTACGTACTTGCTTTATTGTTGTTGTCACTTGTTTGTGTTGCTTGTTGCTTGCCACCTTCTAAGTGCTATACAATTTATTTCATGTTATTACTATATGCATACTGGTTTCTATTTTGATTAGGTTGATGATATCTACTCAGTACATGTTATCGTGTACTACCCCTACTTGTGTTTTTCTTTGTTTCTTTTTTTGTGGAGTGCAACGAGTGTACCGACGACTTTGACTCGCCCTGAACTCTAGACAGTCTCCACCACATCAGATTTCAGGGTGAGATATTGTTTCTAGATTGTGTTGGATTCTCTCGGTCATGGCATGATGTCCTTAGTTTCTGGACATAAACTATTCTATTTATTTATTCAGGTGTCTTTAATACTCTTAGACTTGGTATTTTGAGAGGAGATGTCCTTGATGTGATGACTTTTAGGTTTTGAGAAACGATATGTAATAGGCTTTAGTGGTTTTTTTTGTTTCTTACATTGATGAGATTTGAGCTTCTGCATTATTGTCGTATTTCATAAGTTGAATAACTAATATAAGTTCTGGTTGCATTAGTTGGTTCGGCCACCTAGAAGGTTAAGTGTGGTGCCACTTGTGAACACCTAATTTTTTACCAAACCCAAAGTGCTATACGTTTAATATTTAAATATTTACTTTGAATCAAAATTAGCCATTTTTCATTTTATCTTATTTTAATACGTTCATTTTTTTAAAAAAATAAATAAATTGAAAAACAACAAAAAAGTTGAATCATATTTTAGGCTAAGTTTATTTTCTATTCATTCAAAAGTTTTTTTTAAAAAAAATATATGTTTTTATTTTTATTAAAATAATTAAGTTAGTGTTTTTTTAATTATATTTTTGTATTGGCTATTTCGCTTTTCTTATATTTTATTAGTTCAAAATAATTAGTTCATATTTTTATTATTATAATTTTTATATACATTTAATTTATATATAAAAAAATAAACCTAATAACTACCCACTCCCTAAAACCTTTATCCCACTACTCCCCATGAACAACACAACTACACCACTCTCACCCTCACATATCGATCCTATATACATCAGAATACACACACAATCAAAGAGAGGAGAACAAAAAAAAACCCACACGGAAAAAAGAGAAAAAAAAAAGAAATAAAGAAAACAATCTGCAAAAAACAAAAGGGGAAAAGAGAAAAAAAGAAAAGCAATACCAAACCCATCTCACATACAAAACTCATTCATCTATACTACAACAGACAATACATTCGTGAAAAGATGAAAACAATACGGTAAAGGTTGTGTTCAAGGTTGACTTTCGTGATTCCTGTTGTGGTCTTTTCTTTGTGAATTAATTTTCACAAAAGGTAACACTTGATCTTCATTATATTATTTGATTTCACAATTATATAAGACATGACTCCAATGTTATAAAATTATTCAATTTTTTTGTGTTTAACTTTAATGTTATAATATGAAATATGTTGAGATTTTTATATGTCAAAATTTAGATTAAATTTGATATAGCAAATGCTTATTTCTTGCACACTCAAAAGTCTAATTTTAATTTCTTTCATTGATTGATTCTCAGATTTCTCTCTTGTTGATGTTTAAATATTAGTTGTTTGGATTCATGTTTGGCTTTAGCATCACTTATTTACTGTTTGAAAATAGTTATATTTACAAGAATTAATAACTTTTTTCATTTTCATGCTTATTTATTTGATGGCTAGTCAAGTGTGCTAAATGAGCCAATATTAGTTTAAGTTTATGTAAAGTTTGATATTCTAGTGATAAAATAGTGGCCAAGGTTTAAAATCTTGGAAGATTAACGTGGAAGTCTTAAAAAATATATTTGATAAAAAAAAGAATTTAGTTGGTCTTTATTGATTAAAAAAAGAAGTGATGTGGCACCTCTCAATGGCCAAGGATCTTATTTATCTTTTTTTTTTGGGTTTTTTATATTTTCTCTATTTTTCTTCAATTATTTTATTTTATAAAATCATCTCCTTAATTCATACCTCTTCAATTACATAAATTCAAATCTTAATTAATTTAGTAATATATATAACTCCTAACCTTTCATATTCATAACCATCAAATTATTTAATATACACATTTACAACTCCTGAATATTACACTTATAAAAACCTACTTTGAGACATGTATGATGATTATTTTATTTTTATTTTTCTTATTCTTCATCTCATGTCACTTTGATTGGTTAATTTTTTTTGTCTTCCTTTATCTGATTTTGCAAGAGAGAGATGTATAATGAAGAATGTTAGATGTTTTTGCATAGTTTGATTTTACGAGGTAAAATGATTTGACATGTCTAATAGTTATAATTATCACTTTTTTCTATTGTAATTATACATTTAATATTATTTTTTTAGATTCTTGATGATACAAATCATGAATTTTTTATAGAAAAATAAATTTTTTTTGCTTCTCTTTGTAGTTTCTTGAGATTTTTTCTTTGCTTATTCTTGTAGTTTCTAAAGACTCTGATTGTTTTTACTCTCTTTGTAGATTTTGGAGAATTGAATTATGTTATGTTGAGAACATGATCCTACTTTCCTCTTCAAATCATAACTAAATATTCTTTAATATTTTTGCTTGATTAGTTACTATATTTTTATGTTTTTTTTTGTTATTGTTATTGTAAGGATTGTTTATAGTTTTCCACCCAAATCTCCAATGCAACAAGAGATCTGAAATTCAATTTCGTCTAACAATCTCTTCATGCTCACTAGCTATAAAATTGTTATACAAATATATAACAAAGATAAGTAACAAAAAAAAGTAATATTTCAAATCTCAATATAACGTGTAATAAAATACTAAATATTGCACACAAACATGTTTATATATATATATGAAAAGAAATATAGAGAGTATGAAAAGAATCCTCAATTGAAATATGAAAAAAAATCATATAACTCAATTTAAACAATAATTTATTAACAATATGAGCCATTAAGAACCAACACAATATTATATATTAATTTTTGAAAAAAATATCATTAAACTAATTATTTTTCTTATATAGCTAAGAATCAAATAAACCGATTCCTCTTGCAATTTCATATGTCACAATCACATAACAATGATATGGTAAAAATATATTATTTTAACCCTATATTCTTAATTATATTATTTAGATATAGAAATTATTTATAAGTCAAAAAGTTGTTTCACAATTTTGAGAATTCAATTAACAAAAATCAACTATTTTTAAAATTTTATAACATCCGCATCATTACTTTTTTTGACAAATTTAATTTTTTTCTATTCCTTTTGATTAACTTTTCGATTCTCTGCCCCCTTTTAATTTGTTTTTAATTAATTTTTCCCTTAATAAATTTCTCTCCTATAATATAAAATAAGAGAAAAAGTAATATATATATATATGTGTGTGTGTATGTATGTATGTATGTATATTAGGCAATGCAAAATATATTGTTCAAAATAATAGTAATTAGTAAAAGTAATGTTTATTAGTAGAAGCATATTTAGAGACTTTTAATTAATTTGAAATTTCTAAAATAAGATAAACAGAAAATATGTCATATAATAAAATTAAACCATAAATGGTGGAGGATTTTACTCAAACATACTTTTGTTTATTAAAAAATATGATTTTTTTTTACTTTTTCTCTTATTTTAATCTATTTATTTATTTTTATTCTAAACTCACACCTCTTCATCTTTCATAACCTCTATACTTAATTAGTACTTATTAGTAATATCTATAACTTCCAACTTTATACCTTCATAACCCCCAATTACTTAATGTTCAAGCTTGTGACATCTTAAAAACACATCAAAATAATATTTCTATCCAAATATATTTGTTTTGAGCTTAATTGTCCTCTACTTTAATTTTGTAGTGCAAAAGCTATCGACAAAGACTACTTTGAGTAATTATTTTTATTTCTAATAAGGAGGGTACAAAATAAAAAAAATAAAATATATATATATATATATAAGAGAAAAATTGATTTGTATTTTTTTAATGAAATTATAAGAGCAAGATCATTAATAAAAGTTAGCATAAAAAACAATTCTCGAAAAACATTAAAATGTGTTTGTGGATACACTTAGCGACGGGGGATAATCAAAATTATTATGAAGTTATTTTTAAATTTTCAATAAAATATGAATCATGAAAAATATAAGAAAATTAATTAAGAGAATTCATTTTTGACATTTTGCATAAATTAGTAAAAAGCTAAAGACAATCTATCTTGATTATGTTAAGATATTATGCTAATGGTTACTATTTAAAAAAATATATAAATTAGTTAAAAAGTTAAAGACAAGCTAAATTGATTCTTTTAAGATACGATGCTAATTGTTACTTTTTTCTTAGTTGAATTAAATAAGCAAAGATGAAAAAAATGAAAAAGAAAATAAGAAAAAAGGAAAAATCGAAAAATAGTGTTGGAATAAATTCAAAGAAATGTAGAATTATAGGAGAGAATTTATTAAGGGAAAAATAATAGAGATAATTATTCCAAATATACTTATTACTTAACCATTCATCCTCCATTAAAATTATTTTAAATATTTACTTAACTTTTTCTGTTACACTTTAATTAAATGGAAATATTATTTATCGTTAATAATTATAAATATTCCTATTATTTGTGAACAATTACTTTTATATTTATCTTATTTTAAAAAAAAAACCAAGAGTCTAATTATAAGCTTTTATTAGATATTATAAGAATAATTTTTTTAATATTTATAACAGAAAACCTTTTATCATTCTTTTATAATTGCTCATTTATTACTTATTTTATTATGTATTTTAACCACAATATATAACAATAATATATTTTTATTTGTTAATCCTATATCACCAAAAATTATTTTGCAGAACTAAAATCATGTATCGTCCATTTCCTTTCCAATGAATCAACATATAGAAAAAAAACTTTAAATTTTAATATACAATTGAAGTACTCTTTTAGGTATTCAAATTATAGGTAGCTTATCTATTACAAATAATGTTTCATATTTCTAAGAGCGTGTTTGGATGTGTTACTATTTTAATTCTTTTGACATTTTAAAAAATAAATTAAAAGACTAAACGTTCCACTTCAAAAAATTTACAAAATATCAAAGGTGACCATATTTAATTTTGAGAACTCATTCAAATGGATAATAAAGTCATAAATTTTTAATTATTATATTATAACTAACATAAAAGAATAGGTACTATTCAACCAAATTTATTTTTTTAGGTATTAAACAGTGCTAATTTAAGGATTTTTTTGTTGATAAAGTCAATTAATGAATCAAGTTAAAATTACAAATCTAAATGTTAATTTTTTTTTATCTAATCTGTTTGAATTTGAAAATTAAAAAAAAAAAACTTTAAAACTTTTATACACCGCGCGTGGCGCGGCTAAGTTCACTAGTTAAAGATATTGCCAAAATGTGGCATATGAAAAGTTTTAAAGATATATTATTTTTAGTATTTTTGCATGACCAATAATAATAATAATAGCATAGAAATATTAGGATCTAAAGCATTTTAAACTAATTTTAGTTTTTGAAATATAAATAAATAAATAATTTATGAGAAAATTGGAAAGCGCTGCTACCAATACACCACACACTGAAAAAGATAAGACAATTTTGTTTTAAGTAGTGTCAAATAAATCAAAGAAGACGGGATATAAGTAAATTTCCTAAGCTAATAAGTATAATATATCCAAAATTAAGTCGTTATACAAGTTGATAAAGCGATCGTGCTAGAACCACAGGACTCGAGGGGTGCCTGATACCTTCGCCTCAGTCAACAAAATTCCTTACTTAGACTTCTAGTTCCCAGACCAATAAAAAAGGAGTCAACTTCCTTTTGATTAGGGATCTAAATAAGGTGACTTGGAACACCAAAACTCAATTCCAAGTGACGACTCAATAAAATAAATTATCCCTTTTCAAAATGTCACTTTAATTGGAAAAACTCTATATTCAAAATAATTTTGGAAAAAATAGGGGTGTCACAGATGGTGATTTCGCTGAGATAACCATAATTCGAGCTTATAAATATTGACTTGTATATTGCTTTATTATTTAGTTTTTTGGATATTTTATTTGTTGGCCTAATGTGTTATTTGCTCGCTTATTTACTGTTTTGATATTTTTTGAAATGTAATATAAATTGTCTTCTCTCGCGCACCAATATGTGTCTTCTGAAATACTTTATTCGGTGATGCGATCACGCTCCCGAGCCATGAGATACCAGAGATGCGACAATGCTCCTGGGAAGGATTCTATAGTAGCACATGTTTTAGGATGGGAAAGACTAACAATGAGGCTGGAAAGCCCTGCTACCGATAAGCTGTCTCTTCTCGACTCGAGTTTTCTACTCGTTTTACAGCCAGTCTAGACACCTATTCCATTAGATTGTTAAACTTAGTAAAACATGCTTCATTAATTTATTATCTCTAATAGGATCCATTTTATTTGCATCATATGCATTTTTAACCTAATGTGACTCAACACAGGTAGGGGTGTTCATGGTTCGGTTTGGATCGGTTATTGATTAAAATCAAAACCAAACCAATCTAGTCGATTTTTTAAATTTCTAAAATCAAACCAAACCAAACGAAAAGAATAACCGTCGATTTGGTTCAGTTTGATTCAGTTTTTCTGGTTTATTCGGGTTGAAAGTAATAATTTTTTTGAGGACGTATGTATACCGATAGACGCAAACACCAAGTACATGAACAATCCACAAAAAAGCTAATGTTGGTTCAATTAAGAGAAAGTGTGACTATTTTATGTGAAGTACGATAAGTAAAAACTAAAATGGATTTTGATGGACTTTGACTTTGGATTGTGATAGTTGGGCTTGAGAAAATTGCAAAGCTAAAGACTTAAGTTAATTAAAATTTAATAAATATTTTTAATTTATTTATGAATAATTATAAATTTATATATATCTAATTTATCGGTCTGGTTTGGTTATTTTTGCGGTTGTTTTTTTAGTAAAGCCAAAATCAAACCAAATAGTATCGGTTTTTAATATTTAAAAATAAAACCTAACCAAACCAAATCAAATATCGGTTTTTTAATCGATTTGGTTTTTTAACCATAACCATGAATAACCCTAGTGCCTTGCAGATTCACAGATAATGAGCAATATACGTGAAAAACTTGCACTTCTACTAATGTAAAGAAGAGGAAATATTTGAGAGTTTTATATTTTCACTATTTGACACGTTTTATAATGTTTGAACGTCAGAATTTAATTAATTATTAAATTATATTATTTGTCCAATTGAATCAGAACAAGATTTGATTGGTTGAATGATTCTTATTATGAAAAGATGTTATATGTTGAATTCTTAAAAATATTCATGTTACAATAATTTTATTTACATATCATATAATTTAATTTTTTTCATCAAATATAAATATTTAAAGTATTATTTTTAATCAAAAAGTATTACTTTTTTACTAAAATGAATTTTAAAATAATATTTTATAAGTATAATGTTTAATATCATATGCATATTCAGATATTAAAAATAAACAATCTTAATCATTCAATGTTCAGATCTAGAAACCACATCTTAATATTCAGATCGATACATCTGAATCTTAATGAAAACTATTGAGGCATCATATTTTACCCCAATTAAGTTATTTATTATCCATTTCATATTACTAGATACCTATCGACTTAAGACACTGTTTAAGAAAATTTTAATTAGAGATGCATTTTATTAAATTAATCTCATTAATGATGGCTGATGCTCTAAATTTTTCTACTACTACTTTCTTTGTTATTTAATACTAAATGTTGAAAGAGAAAAATATACTAAAGTTCTCTTGATTTCATAAATTGGACAAGTAAATTAAAATAACTATTTTAAAAATGAGGCAAAGTAATGTGAAATGAAATGAGTATAAGGTTATTATAGAGAAAATAAATCAATAAAAAATAATTTATGGAAAAGTGAAAATCATTTTGATGTTCTAACTATCCTTTAAAGAATAAAAAAATTCTACTTTGTCATACCTTGAAAAAGAAAAGGTAACTTATTCCGAAGTTATCTATTTTTGCATTAACAATAGTACTGAGATTTAGGCTTTCTCTATATGTATTGAGCTGAATTTCAACAACATGATTCCTGAGATGGATTCTCTGCGCACCAGAAAAGCTTCATTAGATGTATAACACTCCTAACAAAGATACACTTAGTTTGGCGTTGAAGACTGTTTAAGCAAGCTACCAAACCACACATAAAAATATTCTCAAGTTGACTTAGAACTCATATTAGAAAATCAATCTTTAACATCAGCCCAAACGCCACTGTTACAGCCTAAAATTAAGTATACCACTAATTAAGTTGCCCTGATTAAAGTAGAGACTTGATAATCAATATTCAGGTTCAAATTTAGTTTTATTTTCTTACTATAAGATAAGATTGTCATGGAACAAGCAAATTCCTCTGCTAATCACAAAGTTAGCACAATCAGGAGACTAACATTACAATTTACACAGATTAGTAGATTTCTAGTTTTGATCACATAAACCATCGGTTTACTATTGTCAGTGAACAAACTAAGTTTTTACATTGTTGATGTTTGACATTATGTAAGCATAGAAAACTATACAATACAACATGATGCATTATGGAATAATAAGTAACAACCATCAAAACAAGATGTAAAGATCAATTCGAAATGAATAATGATTGTATAAATGAAGCAACACTAAAAAGCTTTGTTTCCATTCTTGCTAATTTGATTACCAAGCTAAAGCTCATTATAACTAACTAAAAAGTTAAAAAAAAAGGAAAAAATAAATAAATAAACATCTCAAAGATCTAGTTGATTCCTCGTGTCAACTCGAAAGCAAAATCTATAATTGGTTTTCTCCCAACGTATCGAGATTACTTCATCTTCTTTCAGATTTCTCCTTTTGACAAAATCCTTTGTCCATGCTTTGACAAGGTGAAAGCTATTAGTTGACCATTTTTTAGAGTCAAAATATGGCTTGTTTGTGTATTGATATCAAATACGGTAACATCAACTTCACACAATTGTTAGTGAATTATGCTATTTTTCCTCGTTCATAAAGGGTAATATGTAATTATTCAAGTCTTGTTGAGATAGTAATAGCCTCGAAGCTCCATTCACATCGCTTCTAGTTAGCCTTTTTGTTATCCAATGATCTTCCCCTCCATTTGATTCGTTTCTCAGCTTGATTTTCTTAAGGGGAACAAATTTCTCTTCCCCCAATTTCTATAACAATTGTCTTTTGGAGCACAGTTATCCGATGCATTTAACTCTCAACTTGATGAAGCAAAAACACAAGAATTGGGGTTTGAAGTATTTTCAGAAACTTGTGTAAAGAGAGTAAAAAAGGTGAATTAGGATCGTCCTTGCCGCCATCTATGGAAGAGAAATCAACAATAGTACAACTTGACGTTGTGGATGATGGAGGAGAAACTTGGTGAAACATACAGAAAGGGAAATCACCAGTAGTACTAGAAGACGACTAATGAGAAAGACAATAGCTAATTGGATCTGCATCAATAACAATGTCTTCTGAAAATGACGGAAACAGAGATAACATTAGAAAATCGTCTAAAAATTGATCACTATTTTCCATTGCGTAAGAGAAATTAAGGAATGTGAATAGTAAAATTTTGGAATGAAGAAGAAAGGATGGGTAATGACCCTTTTATAGATTTGTGTAACTCTCCCATTTATGATCAAAATGGGAGCTTGCTCTATTTTTTTTCCGCGTCAAAATTCTCTGTATTCGAAAAGGTAAGGAAAGACAATTTCTAAATTATGTTTTTGGTATAATTATTTGAGTTAAAAGTTTGTTCACGTGTAAATGTTACCAATTAAGTACTTCCCTTTTGACAAATCAAGAAAAGATAATTTTTTTTACCTATTATATCCTCAATTAATTACTTTGAAAAAGATAGAACTTCTTGAAAATCTTAAGATTTTAATTCATCTACTTCATAATTAATAGGGGTAAAATGATAAACTCACTATGTCAATAATTATTTTCTTAATAGGTGTGAAAATTCAAAAGTGGCAAAGTAATTAGGGACAAATGGAGTAATTTCTTATCACTTTTATATTATTATCCGTTCCATTATTTTAGCTTTCTTGATAATCTCTTCTCCCATATAGGATCAAAATGGGATTCAAATGTTGAGCTTTCTCTATTTTTATTTCGTACCAGAAAAGGAATGGAAAGACAATTTCTACTTCTATTTTTGGTACAATTATTTGAGTTTATGAGTTTAATTTACATTAGATATAATATTGAAGTGTTTTACTAAATTTTTTGTTTTAGGCCACTAATTTTATGGAGATGTTTTAATCATAAAATCTGCTTGTTGATGAATATGAGATTTGGACTTATTTGGTCTTTGTTTTGATAGCATAATTATCCTCAAATGCCTAAATTATGCTCTAAACTGATGTTAAAATGTTGATTTGTAGCATTATAGGCTAAGGAGCAAGGCAAGGACACTATCGGATAAAGATGAACTAACAAGCTGAAGAAGTGAAGGAAAAGCGATCCTGGGATTGCTAAGACCACTCGGCTAACCGCCAAGTGTCTCTTCAACCCGCCTAAAGTTTCAGTGTGCTAGCCCTGGGAAAGAACCAAGTTGGCGACAGAAATGGGCAATCGGCAGACCGCCGATCGGTTCCGTGATAACAATTTGGATCGTCCAAAGTTACAGGACCTGAGATGCTGAGGATGAATTCCAAATGGCGATGGAGTAGAACAAATGGTGGTTCGCTAGATCTTTAGGCGAGGTGCGACTTACTCCGCCGAAATGACTTTCAGGCTAAAACGCAGGCAACTATAAATTGGAATTTAAAAGTATTTTTCAAAGTTCTGATTCCCAAGTTTAGAGTTAGACTTTTCTTTGAAGTTTGTATTGTAATTTTAAGGATTTCTAAGCTAAATTGTGAGAATTCGGAATTGGGTTTTTAAATTTGATGATTTTAGAACATTGTAAAAGCTTGAAGACTATACCCAACTGATGGCCAATCGAGTTTGTAATGGTTTTTGCCATTTTATGATGTCTAGCTAAAACCCCAATTCTTGGGGTGTGATCATGTGATTATGAGTTGAATTAGAGTATG
>JAJOOS010004944.1:0-40371 GCA_029582725.1 Solanum chiquidenum
ACGACCCTCAGAGCAGGTAAACCCCACATTTGGCCGATTTTTGTGTGCTATAGTCCTTGGATTTATTGGTGGTCAGTAATTTCGACCTTATTTTTGCCGAAGTTTATCATGGACGTCCATTAGGCCCTTAGCTGTGGAGACAGTTGGCCCACACGGCCAAAACGACCCATTTTCAAGGTCAAACAATCCTTGGAGAAGATATACCCCCATTTTGCCGATTTTTGTGGCTATAGTCCATGGATTTCTTTGGTGATCCAGAATTCCGACCTTATTTTTGCTAATTTTTTTTATGGACATCTATTGAGACCTTAGATATGGAGCTAGTTGACACTCACGGCCAAAATATCCCCCTTTTAAGGTCAAACGAGCCCTAGAGAAGGTAAACCCCCCATTTTGCCATTTTTCGTGTGCTCTAGTACATGGATTTTTTGGTGATCAGGAATTTTGACCTCGTTTTTGCTGAAATTTTTCATGGACGTCTGTGAAGACCTTAACTATGGAGCCAATTGGCCCTCACGGCCAAAACGGCCCATTTTCAAGGTCAAACGATCCGTGGATAAGATATACCCACTATTTTACCAATTTTCGTGTGCTATAGAACATGGATTGTTTAATGATCAGGAATTCTGAACTCATTTTTGGGAAATTTTTCATGGACGTACATTAAGACCTTAGCTATGGATCCAGTTGGCCCTCACGGCCAAAACGGCCCATTTTCAAGGTCAAACGACCCTTGGAGCAGGTAAACCCCCCATTTAGCAGATTTTCATGTGCTATAGTCCATGGAGTTTTTGGTGATCCAGAATTCCGACATCATTTTTGCCAAAACTTTTTTTGGATGCCCGTTAGGACCTTAGCGATAGAGCCAGTTGTCCCTCATGGCAAAATCAGCCCACTTCCAAGGCCAAACGAAGCCCGAAGCAGGTAAACCCTCCATTTTGCCGATTTTCGTGTGCTATAGTTCACCATCTTTTTGGGTGATCAGGAATTCCGACCTAATTTTTGTCAAAATTTTCATGGACATCTGTTAAGACCTTAGTTATTGATTATGTTGGCCGCCACGGCCAAAACGGCCCATTTTAAAGGTCAAACGAGCCTCAGAGAAGGTAAACCCCACATTTTACCGATTTTCGTTTGCTATAATCCATGGATTTTTTTGTGATCCAGAATTCGGACATCATTTTTGCAATATTTTTTAATGGATGTCCGTTGATACCTTAGCTATGTCGCCAGTTGGCCCTCATAGACAAAACGGCCCACTTTCAAGGACAATAGAGGCCTGGAGCAGGTAAACCCTCCATTTTGCTGATTTTCGTGTGCTATTATACGTGGATTTTTTGGTGATCAAGAATTCCGACCTAATTTATGCCGAAATGTATCATGGACGTCCGTTAAGATGTTAGCTATGGAGCTAGTTGGCCAAAACGACCCATTTTCAATGTCAAACGAGCCATGGAATAGTAAACCCCCTATTTTTCCAATTTTCGTGTGCTATAGTCCATGGAGTTTTTGGTGATCAAGAATTACGAGCTCATTTTTGCCAAAATATTTTATAGAGGCCCATTACCTATGGAGCCAGTTGGACCTCACAGCCAAAACGGCCCATTTTCGGGGTCAAACGATCCTTGGAGAAGATATATCCCCCATTTTGCCAATTTTCGTGTGTTATAGTCCATGGATTTTTTTGGTGATCCAGAATTCCGACCTCATTTTTGCCAAATTTTTTCATGGACGTCTGTTTAGACCTTAGCTGTGGAGCCAATTGGCACTCACGGCCAAAACGACCCACTTTCAAGGTCAAACGAGCCCTAGAGCAGGTAAACCCCCCATTTTGCCATTTTTCGTGCGCTTTAGTACATGGATTTTTTGGTGATCTGGAATTTTGACCTCGTTTTTGCTGAAATTTTTCATGGAAGTCTGTGAAGACCTTAGCTATGGAGCCAGTTGGCCCTCACGGCCAAAACGGCCCATTTTCAAGGTCAAACGATCTGTGAATAAGATATACCCACCATTTTGCCAATTTTCGTGTGATATAGTACATGGATTGTTTAATGATCAGGAATTTTGAACTCAATTTTTGGGAAATTTTTCATGGACGTACGTTAAGACCTTAGCTATGGATCCAGTTGGCCCTCACGGCCAAAATGACCCAATTTAAAGGTCAAACGACCCTCGGAGCAGGTAAACCCCCTATTTAGCAGATTTTCATGTGCTATAGTCCATGGAGTTTTTGGTGATTCAGAATTCCGACATCATTTTTGCTAAAAAAAATTAATGAAGGTTTGTTAGGATATTATATATGGAGCCAGTTGGCCTTAACTGCTAAAACGGCCCATTTTCTAGGTCAAACGAACCCAGAGCAGGTAAATCCACCATTTCGCCAATTTTCGTGTGCTATAGTCTATGGATTGTTTGGTGATCAGTAATTCCGACCTCATTTTTCCTGAAATTTTTCATGGACGTCCATTAAGACCTTAGCTTTGGAGCCTATTGGCCCTCACGGCCAAAACAGACCATTTTCAAGGTCAAACGACCCCTGGAGAAGATATACCCCCCATTTTGCCAATTTTCGTGTGCTATATAGTCCATGAATTTTTTGGCGATAAAAAATTCCGACCTCATTTTTTCTGAAATTTTTCATGGACGGCCGTTAAGATGTTAGCTATGGATCCAGTTGTCCCTCACGACCAAAACGGCCCATTTTCAAGGTCAAACGATCCTTGGAGCAAGTAAACCCCGCATTTTTGCCGATTTTTGTGTGACATATAGTCCATGGAGTTTTTGGTGATCCGGAATTCCAACCTCATTTTGGCCAAAATTTTTCATGGACGTCCATTAAGACCTTAGCTATGGAGACAGTTGGCCCTCATGGCCAAAATGGCCCATTTTCAAGGTCAAATGAGCCTTAGAGCAGGTAAACCCCACATTTTGCCAATTTTCGTGTGCTAAGTTTATGAATTTTTTGGTGATTAGTAATTCCGGCCTCATTTTTGCCGAATTTTTTTATGAAAGTCCATTAAGACCTTAGCTATGGAGCCAGTTGTCCCTCATAACCAAAATGGACCATTTTCAAGGTCAAAAGATCCCTGGAGATGATATACCCCCCATTTTGTCAATTTTCATGTGCTATAGTCCATGTATTTTTTGGTGATCAAGAATTCTGACCTCATTTTTGCCTAAATTTTTCATGGACATCCGTTAAGACCTTATCTATGGATCCAGTTGGCCCTAGCGACTAAAACGGCCCATTTTCAAGATCAAATGAACCTTGGAGCAGGTAAATCCCCCATTTTGCCGATTTTTGTATGCTATAGTCCATCGAGTTTTTGGTGATCAGTAATTCCGAACTTATTTTGGCTGAAATTTTTCATGAACGTCCATTAAGACTTCAGCTATGGCGCCAATTGTCCCTCACAACCAAAACGGACCATTTTCAAGGTCAAACGAACCCTGGAGAAGATATACCCCCCATTTTGCCATTTTTCGTGTATTATAATAGTCCATGGAGATTTTGGTGATCCCAAATTCCGACTTCATTTTTGCTGAAATTTTTATTAAGGTCCATTAGGACCCTAGCTATGGAGCCAGTTGGCCAAAACGGCCAAAACGGCCCACTTACAAGGTCAAACGAACCGTAGAGAAGGTAAACCCTCTATTTTACCGATTTTTCTGAGCTATAGTCCTTGAATTTTTTGGTGATCCAGAATTCGGACCTTATTTTTGCCAATTTTTTTTATGTACGTCCGTTGAGACCTTAACAATGGAGCCAGTTGTCCCTCACGGCCAAAAATAGCCCACTTTCAAGGTCAAACAAGCCCTAGAGCAGGTAAACCCCCCATTTTGCCTATTTTTGTGTGTTATAGTACATGGTTTTTTTGTGATCAAGAATTCCGACCTCATTTTTGCCGAAATCTTTCATGGACGTCCGCTAAGACCTAAGCTATGGAGCCAGTTGGCAATCATGGCCAAAACGGCCCACTTTCAAGGTCAAACGAACCCCAGAGAAGGTAAACCCTCAATTTTACCGATTTTTGTGAGCTATAGTCCATGAAATTTTTGGTGATCCAGAATTTTGACCTTATTTTTACCGAATTTTTTTATGTACGTTCGTTGAGACCTTAGCTATGGAGACAGTAGTCCTTCATGGCCAAAAATAGGCCATTTTCAAGGTCAAACGAGCCCTAAGCAGGTAAACCCACTATTTAACATATTTTCGTGTGCTATAGTCCATGGAATTTTCGGTGATCCAAAATTACGACCTCATTTTTGTCAATTTTTTTTATGGAGGTCCATTATGACCTTAGCTATGGAGCCAGTTGGCCCTCATGACCAAAACGGGTCACTTTCAAGGTCAAACGAACCCCCGAGCAGGTAAACACTCCATTTTTCCCATTTTCGTGTGCTATAGTTCACCATCTTTTTGGGTGATTAGGAATTTCGAACTAATTTTTACAAAAATTTTCATGGACGTCCGTTAAGAACTTAGTTATGAAGTCAATTGGCCCTGACGGCCAAAACAGCCCATTTCCAATGTCAAACGAGCCTCAGAGTGGGTAAACCCCACATTTTTCCAATTTTCATGTGCTATGTGAATGGATTTTTTGGTGATCAGCAATTCCGACCTCATTTTTGCCGAAATTTTTTATTGACGTCCATTAAGACCTTAGCTATAGAGCCAGTTTTCTCTCACGGCCAAAATGACCCATTTTCAAGGTCAAACGATCCCTGGATAAGATATACCCCTCATTTTTTTGATTTTCATGTGTTTTAGTACATGGATTTTTTGGTGATCAGGAATTCTTACCTCATTTTTGCCAATTTTTTTTATGGACGGCTGTTAAGACCTTAGCTATGGAGGCAGTTGGCTATCACGGCCAGAACAACCCATTTTCAAGGTCAAACGATCCCCAGAGCAGGTAAACCCACCATTTAACAGATTTTCCTATGCTATAGTCCATGGAGTTTTTGGTGATCAGAAATTCCGACCTCAATTTTGCCGAAATTTTTTATGGAGGTCCCTTAGGACCTTAGCTATTGAGCCAGTTGGCCCTAATGGCCAAAACGGCCAACTTTCAAGGTCAAATAAACCCTGGAGCAGGTAAACCCTCCATTTTGCCGATTTTCGTGTACTATAGTTCACCATCTTTTTGAGTGAGCAGGAATTTCGACCAATTTTTTCCAAAATTTTTCATGGACGTCCGTTAAGACCTTAGCTATGAAGTCAGTTGGCCCTCACGGCCAAAACGGACCATTTCCAATGTAAAACAAACCTCATAGTGGGTAAACCCCACATTTTGCCAATTTTCAAGTGCTATAGTCCATGGATTTTTTGGTGATCAGTAATTCCGACCTCATTTTTGCCGAACTTTTTCATGGACGTACATTAAGACCTTAGCTATGGAGCCAGTTGGCCATCAAGGCCAAAATGGCCTGGATTTTTTTGTGATTAGGAATTCTGACCTTATTTTTACCGAAATATTTCAAGAACATCCATTAAGACCTTAGCTATGGAGCCAGTTGGGCCACATGACCAAATCGGACCATTTTCAAAGTCAAACGAGTCTCAGAGCAGGTAAACCCCACATTTTGCCAATTTTCATGTGCTATAGTCCATGGATTTTTTTGTGATTAGTAATTCTGACCTCATTGTTTTGCTGAAATTTTTCATGGACGTTGGCCCTCACGGCCAAAATGGCCCATTTTCAAGGTGAAATGATCTCTGGAAAAGATATATTCCCCAATTTTGCTGATTTTCGTGTGCTAATAGTCCATGGAGTTTTTGGTGATCCAGAATTCCGACTTCATTTTTGCCAATTTTTTTTATGGACGTCCGTTGAAACCTTAACTATGGAGTCGGTTGTCCCTTATGGCCAAAACAACTCACTTTAAAGGTCAAACGAGCCCTAGAGAAGGTAAGCCCCCCATTTTGCCAATTTTTGTGTGCTATAGTACATGGATTTTTTGGTGATCAGGAACTTCGGCCTCATTTTTTTATAAATTTTTTAGCGATGTTTGTTGAGACCTTAGCTATGGAGCCAGTTGGCTCTCACGGTGAAAACGACCCACTTTCAAGGTCAAACGAGCCATAGAGCAGGAAAATCCCCCATTTTGCCGATTTTTGTGTGCTGTACATGGATTTTTTGGTGATCAGGAACTCCGGCCTCATTTTTGTATTAATTTTTTATCGACGTTTGTTGAAACCTTAGCTATGGAGCTAGTTGGATCTCACTGTGAAAACGGCCCATTTTCAAGGTCAAACGATCCCTGGAGCAGGTAAACCCCCCATTTTGCCAATTTTTGTGTGCTATAGTACATGGATTTTATGGTGATCAGGAATTTCGACCTCATTTTTGCCAAAAGTTTTTATGGTCGTCCTTTAAGACCTTAGCTATGGAGCCAATTGGCCCTCACGTCCAAAGTGGCCCATTTTCAAGGTCAATCAAGCCTTGGATTAGATAAACCCCCTTTTTACCGATTTTCGTGTGCTATAGTCTATGGAGTTTTTGGTTATCCAGAATTCCGACCTCTTTTTTGCCGAAATATTTTATGGAGGTCCGTTAGGACCTTAGATATGGAGCCAGTTGGCCCTCACGGCCAAAACAACCCACTTTCAAGGTCAAACAAACCTCAGAGTAGGTAAACCCTCCATTTTGGCAATTTTCATGTGCTATAGTTCACCATATTTTTGGGTGATCAGTAATTCCGACCTTATTTTTCCTAAAATTATGGAGTTAGTTGGCCCTCACAGCCTAAGCGGCCCATTTTCAAGGTCAAACGAGCCTCAGAGCAGGTAATCCCCACATTTTGATGATTTTCGTGTTCTATAATCCATGGACTTTTTGGTGATCAGTAATTCCAACCTTATTTTTCCAAAATTTTTTCATGGACTTCCATTAGGACCTTAGCAATGGAGCCAGTTGGCCCTCACGGCCAAAACGGCCCATTTTCAAGGTCAAACGTTACTTGGAGAAGATATACCCCCCATTTTGCCGATTTTCATGTGCTATATAGTCCATGGATTTTTTGGTGATCCACAATTCCGACCTCATTTTTTCCGAATTTTTTTATGGACGTCCCTTGAGACCTTAGATATGGAGCCAGTTGGCACACACGGCAAAATCATCCCACTTTCTAGGTCAAACGAGCCCTAGCGCAGGTAAACTCTCCATTCTCTCAATTTTCGTGTCCATAGTACATGAATTCTTTGGTGATCAAGAATTCTGACCTCATTTTTGCCAAAATATTTCATGGAAGTCCATTAAGACCTTAACTATGGATCCAGTTGTCCCTCAAGGCCAAAACGGTCCATTTTCAAGGTCAAACGATCCCTGGCTCAGGTAAACCTCCCATTTTGCCGATTTTCATGTGCTATAGTCCATGAAATTTTTGGTGATCCAGAATTCTAACCTCATTTTTACCAATTTTTTTTATGGAGATCCATTAGGACCTTAGCTATGGAGCCTGTTGGCCCTCACGGCCAAAACAGACCACTTTCAAGGTCAAACGAACATCAGAGAAGGTAAACCCTCCATTTTAGTGATTTTTGTGTGCTATAGTTCACCATATTTTTGGTTGATCAGGAATTTCGACCTAATTTTTCCAAATTTTTTCATGGATGTCCATTAAGACCTTAGCTATGCAGCCAATTGGCCTTCACGGCCAAAACAACCTATTTTCAAGGTCTAACGATCCCTGGAGAAGATATACCCCCCATTTTGCCAATTTTTGTGTGCGATAGTCCATGGAATTTTTGGTGATCCAGAATAACGACCTCATTTTTCCAAATTTTTTTATGGACATCCGTTGAGACCTTAGCAATGGAGCCAGCTGTCCCTCACGGCAAAAAATGGCCCACTTTCAAGGTCAAACGAGCCCTAGAACAGGTAAAACCCCATTTTACTTATTTTCATGTGCTATAAAACATAGATTTTTTGGTGATTAGGAATTCTGACCTCAATTTTGCCAAACGTTTTCATGGATGTCCGTTAACACCTTAGATATGGAGCCAGTTGGCCCTCACGGCAAAAATAGCCCATTTTCAAGGTCAAACGAACCCTGGAGCAGGTTAACCCCACATTTTGCAGATTTTTGTGTGCTATAGTCCACGGAGTTTTTGGTGATCCGGAATTATGACCTCATTTTTGTCGAAATTTTTTATGAAGGTCTTAGCTATGAAGCCATTTGGTCAGCACGGCCAAAACGACCCAATTTCACGGTCGAACGAACCCCAAAGCTGGTAAACCCCTCTATTTTGTCGATTTTCGTGTGCTATAGTTCACCATCTTTTTGGGTGATCAGGAATTTCGACCTAATTTTTCCAAAAAATTTAATGGACGTCCGTTAAGACCTTAGCTATGCAGCCAATAAGCCGTCACGGCCAAAACGGTCCATTTTCAAGGTCAAACGATCCCTGGATAAGATATACCCCCTATTTTGCCAATTTTTGTGTGCTATAGTCCATGGAATTTTCGGTGATTAGGAATTACGATCTCATTTTTGCCAAATTTTTTTATGGATGTCCGTTAAGACCTTAGCTATAAAGCCAGTTGGCCCTCACGGCCAAAACGGTCCATTTTCAAGGTCAAACGAGCCCTGGAGCAGGTTAAACCCCCATTTTGCAATTTTTGTGTGCTATAGTCCATGGAGTTTTTGGTGATCCGGAATTCCGACCTCATTTGTGCCGAATTTTTTTATGAAGGTCCGTGACCTTAGCTATGGATCCAGTTGGTCCTCACGGCCAAAATGGCCCACTTTCAAGGTTGAACGAACACCGGAGCAGGTAAACCCTCCATGTTGCCAATTTTTGTGTGCTATAGTTCACTATCTTTTTGGGTGATCGGGAATTTTGACCTAATTTTTCCAAAAAAATTCATGGGCGTTCGTTAAACCTTAGCTATGCAGCCAATTGGCCCTCAAGGCCAAAATGGCCCATTTTCAAGGTCAAACGATTCCTGGAGAAGATATACCCCCCATTTTGCCAATTTTTTTGTGTTATAGTCCATGGAATTTTTGGTGATCCAGAATTACGACCTCATTTTTGCCAAATTTTTTTATGGACGTCTATTGAAACCTTTTATATGGAGTCAGTTGGCCCTCATGGCCAAAACGGCCCACTTTCAAGGTCAAACGAGCCCTAGAGAAGGTAAACCCCCAATTTTACCGATTTTCGTGTGCTATAATACATGGATTTTTCGGTGATTAGGAATTCTGACCTCATTTTTGCCAAATTTTTTCATGGACATCCATTAAGACCTTAGCTATAGAGCCATTTGGCCCTCATAGCCAAAACGGCCCATTTTCAATGTCAAACGAGCCCTGGAGCAGGTTAACCCCCAGTTTGCCATTTTTTGTGTGCTATAATCCATGGAGTTTTTTGTGATCCTGAATTACGACCTCATTTTTGCCAAATTTTTTTATGGAGGTCTGTTAGGACTTTAGCTATGGATCCAGTTGGCCATCACGGCTAAAACGGCCCACTTTTAAGGTCAAACAAACACTGGAGCAGGTAAACCCTCCATTTTGCCGATTTTCATGTGTTATAGTTCACCATCTTTTTGGGTGATCAGGAATTTCGTCCTATTTTTTCCAAATTTTTTTATGGACGTCCGTTAAGACCTTAGTTGTGGAGCCAATTGGTCTTCATGGCAAAAACGACCCATTTTCAAGGTCAAACGATCCCTGGAGAAGATATACCCCCCATTTTGCTGATTTTCGTGTGCTATAGTCCATGGAGTTTTCGATGATCAATAATTACGACCTCAGTTTTGTCCAAAATTTTTGTGGACATCCGTTGAGACCTTAGCTATGGAGCCAGTTAGACCTCACGACCAAAATGGCCCACTTTCAAGGTCAAACAAACTCCGGAGAAGGTAAACCCTTCATTTTGCCAATTTTCGTGTGCTATAGTTCACCATCTTTTTGGGTGATCAGGAATTCTGACCTAATTTTTGCCAATATTTTTAATAGACGTCTGTGAAGACCTTAGTTATGGAGTCAGGTGGCCCTCATGGCCAAAACGGCCCATTTTTAAGGTTAAACGATCCTCAGTGCAGGTAAACCCCACATTTTGTCAATTTTTGTGTGCTATAATCCATGGATTTATTGGTGATCAGGAATTCCGACCTCATTTTTGCCAAATTTTTTCATGAACGTCCATTAAGACCTTAGCTATTGAGCTATTTGTCCCTCCCGACCAAAACGTCCCATTTTCAAGGTCAACCAATACCTTGAAAAGATATACCCCCCATTTTGCTGATTTTCGTGTGCTATAGTCCATGAATTTTTTGGTAATCCAGAATTGTGATCTCAGTTTTCCAAAAAAAATTTATATTTGTCTGTTAAGACCTTAGCTATGCTGACAGTTGTCCCTCATGGCCAAAATGGCCCACTTTCAAGGTCAAACGAGCCCTAGAGCAGGTAAACCCCCATTTTGCCAATTTTCGTGTGCTATAGTACATGGATTTATTGGTGATCACGAATTCCGACCTAATTTTTGCCAAAATTTTTCATGGACGTCCATTAAAACCTTAGCTATGGATCCCGTTGTCCCTCATGGCCAAAATGGCCCATTTTCAAGGTCAAACGAGCCCTAGAGAAGGTAAAGCCCCCATTTTATCGATTTTCGTGTGCTATAGTCCATGGAGTTTTTGGTGATCTGAAATTCCGACCTCATTTTTGCCAAATTTTTTTATGGAGGTCCTTTAGGACCTTAGCTATGAATCCAGTTGGTCCTCAAGGCCAAAACGGCCCACTTTCAAGGTCAAACGAACCCCGAAGGAGGTAAACCCTCTATTTTGCCAATTTTTGTGTGCTATAGTTCACCATCTTTTTGGGTGATTAGGAATTCCGACCTAATTTATGCCAAAAGTTTTCATGGACGTCCGTTAAGACCTTATTTATGGAGTCAATTGGCCCTCACGGTCAAAACGAATCATTTTCTAGGTGAAACGAGCCTCAGAGCAGTTAAATCCCACATTTTGCCAATTTTCATGTGCTATAGTCCATGGATTTTTTGGTGATCAGTAATTCCGACCTCATTTTTATCGAAATGTATCATGGACATCTAGTATGTCCTTAGCTACGGAGCTAGTTGGCCCTCACGGCCAAAACGACCCATTTTCAAGGTCAAACAATCCCTGGAGTAGGTAAACCCGCCATTTTGCCAATTTTCATGTGCTATAGTCCACAGAGTTTTTGGTGATCAGGAATTCCGACCTTATTTTTGCCGAAATTTTTCATGGACATCCATTAAGACCTTAGCTATGGATCCATTTGTCCCTCACGGCCAAACTGTCCCATTTTCAAGGTCAAACAATCCCTTGAGAAGATATACCCCCTATTTTGCCGATTTTCACGTGCTATAGTCCATGATATTTTTGGTTATCCAGAATTCTGATCTCAGTTTTGCCAATAAAATTTATGTTCGTCTGTTAAGACCTTACCTATGTAGAGAGTTGTCCCTCACGGCCAAAACGACCCACTTTCAAGGTCAAACGAGCCCTAGAGCAGGTAAACCCCCCATTTTGCCGATTATCGTGTGCTATAGTACATGGATTTATTGGTGATCAGAAATTCTGACCTCATTTTTGCCAAAAATTTTCATGGACGTCCATTAAGACCGTAGTTATGGATCCAGTTGTCCCTCACGGCCAAAATAGCCCTTTTGGATGGTCAAACGAGCCCTAGAACAAGTAAAACCCCCATTTTGCCAATTTTTGTGTGCTATTGTCCATGGAATTTTTGGTGATCTGAAATTCCGACCTCATTTTTGCCAAAAGTTTTTATTAAGGTCCTTTTAGGACCTTAACTATGGATCCAGTTGGCCCTAACAGTCAAAACGGCCCAGTTTCAAGGTTAAACGAACCCCGGAGGAGGTAAACCCACTATTTTGCCAATTTTCGTGTGCTATAGTTCACAATCTTTTTGGGTTATTAGGAATTCCGACCTAATTTATTCCAAAAAATTTCATGGACGTCTTTTAAGACCCTAGTTATGGAGTCAGTTGGCCCTCACGGTCAAAATGACTTATTTTCTAGCTCAAACGAGTCTCAGAGCAGTTAAATCCCACATTTTGCCGATTTTCATGTGCTATAGTCAATGGATATTTTGGTGTTCAGTAATTCCGACCTCATTTTAATCAAAATTTTTCATGGACGTCCATTAAGACATTGGGTGTGGAACCAGTTGGCCCTCACGGCAAAAACAGCCCATTTTCAAGGTCAAACGATCCCTAGAAAAGATATACCCATTCATTTTGCTGATTTTCGTGTGCTATAATACATGGATTTTTTGGTGATTAGGAATTCCGACTTAATTTTTGTCGAAATGTTTCATGGACGTCCGTTAAGACATTAGCTATGGAGCCAGTTGACCATCACGGCCAAAACGGCCCATTTTTAAGGTCAAACGATACCTGGAGCAGGTAAACCCCCCATTTTGCCGATTTTCATGTACTAATAGTCCACAGAGTTTTTGGTGATCCGGAATTTCGACCTCATTTTTGCCAAATTTTTTTATGGAGGTTCGTTAGGTCTTTAGTTATGGAGCCAGTTGACCTTCATGGTCAAAACGGTCCACTTTCAAAGTCAAACGATCCCTGAAGAAAATATACCTCATTTTTGCTAAATTTTTTTATGGATGTCCGTTGAGTCCTTAGCTATGGAGCAAGTACGGCCAAAACGTCCTATTTTCAAGGTCAAACGATCCTAGAGCAGGTAAACTCCCTATTTTGCCAATTTTCGTGTGCTATTGTACATGGATTTTTTGGTGATCAGGAATTCCCACCTCATTTTTGTCAAAAAAAATCATGGATGTCCTTTAAAACCTTAGCTATGGAGCCAGTTGGCCCTCATGACTAAAATGGCCCATTTTCAAGGTCAAACGAGCCCTGGAGCTAGTAAACCCTCCATTTTGCCGATTTTCGTGTGTTATAGTTCACCATTTTTTTGGGTGATCAGGAATTTCGACCTAATTTTTGCCAAATGTTTTCTTGGACGTCCGTTAATACCTTAGTTATGGAGTCAGTAGTCACTCACGGCCAAAACGGTCCATTTTCAAGGTCAAACGAGCCTCAGTGCATGTAAACCCCACATTTTGCCGATTTTCATGTGCTATAGTCCTTGGATTTTTTGGTGATAAGTTATTCTAACCTTATTTTTGCAGAAATTTTTCATGGATGTCTATTAAGACCTAAGCTATGGAGCCAGTTGGCCCTCACGTCCAAAACTACCCAATTTCATGGTCGAACACTCCCTAGAGCTGGTAAACCCCCCATTTTGCTGATTTTCGTGTGCTATAGTACATATATTTTTTGGTGAGCAGGAATTCCGACCTTATTTTTGCCAAATTTTTTGATGGACGTATGTTGAGTCCTTAGCTATGGAGCAAGTTGGCCCTAACGACCAAAATGGCCCATTTTTAAGGTCAAACGATCCCTAGAGCTGGTAAACCCCCCATTTTGTCGATTTTCATGTGCTATAGCCCATGGATTTTTTGGTGATCAGTAATTTCGATCTCATTTTTGCCAAAATGTTTCATTGACGTCCATTAAGACCTTAGGTATGGAGCCAGTTGGCCCTCACGGTCAAAATGACCCTTTTTCAAGGTCAAACGAGCCTCAGAGCAGGTAAAGCCCATATTTTGCCAATTTTCGTGTTCTATAGTCTATGGATTTTTTGGTGATTAGGAATTCCGACCTCATTTTTGCCAAATTTTTTTATGGACGTCCATTAGGACCTTAGCTATGGAGCTAGTTGGTCCTCACGGCCAAAACAACCCATTTCCAAGGTCAAACAATCCCTGGAGAAGACATACCCTCTATTTTTCTGATTTTCATGTGCTATAGTACATGGATTTTTTGGTGATCAGGAATTCTGACCTCATTTTTGCCGAATTTTTTTATGGATGTCTATTGAGACCTTAGTTATGGAGCCAGTTGGCCCTCACGGCCAAAACAACCCATTTTCAAGGTCAAACGATTTATGGAGCAAATAAACCCCCTATTAAGCACATTTTCGTGTGTATAGTCCATGGAGTTTTGGTGATCCGGAATTACAACCTCATTTTTGCCGAAATTTTTTATGGAGGTCCGTTAGAACCTTAGTTATGGAGCCAGTTGGCCCTCACGGCCAAACGACCCATTTTCAAGGTCAAACGAGCTAGCCGATATTTGTGTGCTATAGTCCATGAAGTTGTTGGTGATCCTAAATTTTGACATTATTTTTGCCGAATTTTTTTATGGAGGTCCGTTAGGACCTTATCTATGGAGCAAGTTGGTCCTCACAGCCAAAACGGCCCACTTTTAAGGTCAAACGAACCTTGGAAAAGGTAAACCCTCCATTTTATCGATTTTCGTGTGCTATAGTTCACCATCTTTTTGGGTGATCAGGAATTTCGACCTAATTTTTCCAAAAATTTTCATGGACGTCCGTTAAGACTTTAGTTATGGATTCAGTTGGCCCTCACGACCAAAACGGCCCATTTCCAATGTCAAACGAGCCTCAGAGCGGGTAAACCCCACAATTTGCCAATTTTCATGTGCTATAGTCCATGGATTTTTTGATGATCAGTAATTCCGACCTCATTTTTTTAGAAATTTTTCATGGATGTCCATTAAGACCTTAGCTATGGATCCAGTTGGACCTCACGGACAAAACGGCCCATTTTCAAGGTCAAACGATCCCTGGAGAAGATATACCCCCCATTTTACTGATTTTCATGTGCGATAGTCCATACATTTTTTGGTGATCCAGAATTACGACTTCATTTTTGCCGAAATTTTTAATGGATGTCTGTTGAGACCTTAGCTATGGAGCCAGTTGGCCCTCATGGCCACAATAACCCATTTTCAAGGTCAAACAAGCCTCAGAGCTGGTAAATCCCATATTTTGCCGATTTTCGTGTGATTTAGTTGATGGATTTTTTGATCATCTGTAATTTCGACCTTATTTTTGCCGAAATTTTTCATGGACGTCCGTTAAGACTATAGGTATGGAGCTAGTTGGCCCTTATTGCCAAAACGGCCCATTTTCAAGGTAAACCCCCTATTTTGCCGATTTTCGTGTGCTATAGTCCATGAAGTCTTTGGTGATCAGGAATTCCGACCTTATTTTTGCTAAAATATTTTATGGAGGTCCGTTAGGACCTTAGATATGGAGCTAGTTGGCCCTCACGGTCAAAACGGCCCACTTTTAAGGTCAAACAAACCGCGGAGCAGGTAAACCCTCAATTTTGCCGATTTTTGTGTGCTATAGTTCACCATCTTTTTGGGTGATAAGGAATTTCGACCTAATTTTTCCAAAAATTTTCATGGACGTCCGTTAAGACCTTAGTTATGGATTCAGTTGGCCTTCACGACAAAAACGGCCCATTTCCAATGTCAAATGAGCCTCAGAGAGGGTAAACCCCATATTTTGCCGATTTTCGTGTGCTATAGTCCATGGATTTTTTGGTGATCAGTAATTCCGACCTCATTTTTTTTGAAATTTTTCATGGACGTCCATTATGACTTTAGCTATGGAGCCAGTTGTCCCTAATGGCCAAAACAGCCCACTTTCAAGGTCAAACGAACCCCGGAGCAGGTAAACCCTCCATTTTGCTGATTTTTGTGTGCGATAGTTCACCATCTTTTTGGGTGATCAGTAATTCTAACCTTATTTTTTGCCAAAATTTTTTATGGACGTTCGTTAAGACCTCAGTTATGGAGTCAGTTGGCCCTCACGGCCACAATAACCCATTTTCAAGGTCAAACAAGCCTCAGAGCTGGTAAATCCCATATTTTGTCGATTTTCGTGTGATTTAGTCGATGGATTTTTTGGTGATCTGTAATTCCCACCTTATTTTTTCTGATATTTTTCATGGATGTTCATTAAAATCTTACCTATGGATCCAATTGCGGCATTTTCAAGGTCAACCAATCCCTGGAGAAGATATACCCCCCATTTTACCAATTTTTGTGTGCTATAGTACATAGATTTTTTGGTGATCAGGAATTTTGAACTTATTTTTGCCGAAATATTTCATGAACATCCATTAAGACCTTTGCTATGGATCCAGTTGGCCCTCATGGCCAAAACGACCCATTTTCAAAGTCAAACCAGCCCTGGAGCAGGTAAACCCTCTATTTAGCCGATTTCCGTGTGTTATAGTCCATTGAGTTTGTGGTGATCAAGAATTCCAACATTAATTTTGTGGAAATTTTTTATGGACGTCCGTTAAGACCGTTGTTATGGATTAAGTTGGCCCTCGTGTCCAAACCGGCCCATTTTCATCGTCAAACGAGCTTCAGAGTAGGTAAACCCCATATTTTGCCAATTTTCGTGTGCTATAGTTCACCATCTTTTTGGGTGATCAGGAATTTCGACCTAATTTTTCCAAAAAGTTTCATGTACGTCTGTTAAGACATTAGTTATGGATTCAGTTGGCCCTCACAGCCAAAACGGCCCATTTCCAATGTCAAACGAGCCTCAGAGCGGGTAAACCCCACATTTTGCCGATATTCATCTACTATAGTCCATGGATTTTTTGGTGATCAGTAATTCCGACCTCATTTTTGTCGAAATTTTTCATGAACGTCCATTAAGATCTTAACTATGGAGCCAGTTGTCCTTAATGGCTAAAACGGCCCACTTTCAAGGTCAAACAAACCCCAGAGCAGATCGACCCACCATTTCTCTGATTTTTGTGTGCTATAGTTCACCATCTTTTTGGGTGATCAGGAATTCTGACTTAATTTTTGCCAAACTTTTTCATGCACATCCGTTAAGACCTTAGTTATGGAGTCAGTTGGCCCTCACGGTCACAATAGCCCATTTTCAAGGTCAAACAAGCCTCAGAGCTGGTAAATCCCATATTTTGCCAATTTTCGTGTGATTTAGTCGATGGAATTTTCATCTATCTGTAATTTCGACCTTATTTTTGCTGAAATTTTTCATGGACGTCCATTAAGATCTTACCTATGGAGCCAATTGGCCCTCACAGCCAAAACGGCCCATTTTCAAGGTCAAACAATCCTTGGAGAAGATATACACCCCATTTTACCAATTTTCGTGTGCTATAGTACATAGAATTTTTGGTGATCAGGAATTTCGAACTCATTTTTGCCGAAAATTTTCATGAACATCCATTAAGACCTTTGTTATGGAGCCAGTTGGACCTCACGGCAAAAACGACCCATTTTAAAGTTCAAACCATCCCTGGAGCAGGTAAACCTCTATTTAGCCGATTTTCGTGTGTTACCATGGAGTTTTTGGTGATCAAGAATTCCGACGTTATTTTTGCCAAAATTTTTTATGGACGTCCGTTAAGACCGTTGTTATGGATTTAGTTGGCCCTCACGGCAAAACCGGCCCATTTTCACGGTCAAACGAGCTTCAGAGTAGGCAAACCCCATATTTTGCCAATTTTCGTGTGTTATTGTCCATGGTTATTTTGATGATCCAGAATTCCGACCTCAGTTTTGCCGAAATTTTTTATGGACATTAGTTGAGACCTTAGCTATGGAGCCAATTGGCCCTCACGGCCAAAACGGCCCATTTACAAGGTCAAACGATCCCTAGAGCAAGCAAAGCCCAAATTTGCCAATTTTCTTGTGCTATTGTACATGAATTTTTTGGTGATCAGGAATGCCGACCTTATTTTTGCCAAAAATTTTCACGGACGTCCTTTAAGACCTTAGCTATATAGCCAGTTGGCCCTCACAGCCAAAATGACCCATTTTCAAGGTCAAACGAGCCCTGGAGTAGGCAAACCCCCCATTTTGCCAATTTTCGTGTGATTTAGTCCATGCATTTTTTTGTGATCAATTATTCCGAATTCATTTTTGCCAAATGTTTTCATGGACGTCCATTAAGACCTTAGCTATGAAGCCAGTTGGCCCTCGCGACCAAAACGGCCCATTTTCAAGGTCAAACGATCCCTGGAGAAACTATACCTCATTTTTGCCAAAAATATTTATGGACGTCCGTTGAGACCTTAGCTGTGGAGCCAGTTGGCTGTCACGGCCAAAACGTCCCATTTTCAAGGTCAAACAATCCCTAGAGTAGGTAAACCCCCCATTTTGCCAATTTTCGTGTGCTATTATAGATGAATTTTTTGGTGATCAAAAATTTCGACCTCATTTTTGCCAAAGGTTTTCATGGACGTCCTTTAAGACCTTAGCTATGGAGCCATCTGGCCCTCACACCCAAAACAGCCCATTTTCAAGGTCAAACGAGCCCTGGAGCGGGCAAACCCCCCATTTAGTACATTTTCGTGTGCTATTGTCCATGGAGTTTTGGTGGTCCAGAATTCAAACCTCATTTTTGCCGAATTTTTTTTATGGAGGTCCGTTAGGACCTTAGCCATGGATCTAGTTGGCCCTCACGGCCAAAACGACCCATTTTCAAGGTCAAACGAGCCTTGGATCAGGTAAATTTCCCATTTTGCCGATATTTGTGTGCTATAGTCCATGGAGTTTTTGGTGATCCAGAATTATGACCTTATTTTTGCCTAATGTTTTTATCGAGGTCCGTTAGGAACTTATCTATGGAGAAAGTTGGCCCTCACGGCCAAAACGGCCCACTTTCAAGGTCAAATGAACCTCGGAAAAGGTAAACCCTCTATTTTGGCAATTTTCGTGTGCTATAGTTCACCATCTTTTTGGGTGATAAAGAATTCCGACCTAATTTTTGACAAAATATTTCATGGACGTCTGTTAAGACCTTAGTTATGGAGTAAGTTGGCCCATACGGCCTAATTGACCCATTTTAAAGGTCAAACGAGCCTTAAAGCAAGTAAACCTCACATTCTGCCGATTTTCGTGTGCTATAGTCCATGGATTTTTTGGTGATCAGTATTTCCGACCTCATTTTTTAATTTTTTTTTCATAGACGTCCATTAAGACCTTAGCTATGGAGCCAGTTGGACCTAATGGCCAAAGCGGCCCATTTTCAAGGTCAAACGTTCCCTAGAGAAGATATACCCTTTATTTTGCTGATTTTCGTGTGCTATATAGTCTATGAATTTTTTGGTGATCCAGAATTCCGACTACTTTTTTGCCGAAATTTTTAATGGATGTCCGTTGAGACCTTAGCTATGGAGCCAGTTGGCCCTCATGTATAAAACAGCCCATTTTCAAGGTGAAACAAACCTAGAGAAGGTAAACCCCTTATTTTGTTAATTTTCGTGTGCTATAATACATGAATTTTTTGATGATCAGGAATTCCGACCTCAAATTTGCCAAAATTTAACATGGACATCCGTTAAGACCTTAGCTATGGAGCTAGTTGGCCCTCACGGACAAAACGGACCATTTTCAAGGTCAAATGATCCCTAGAGCAGGTAAACTCCCAATTTTGCCGATTTTCGTGTGCTATAGTCCATGGAGTTTTTGGTGATCCAGAATTCCGACCTCATTTTTGCCGAAAGTTTTTATGGAGGTCCGTTAGGACCTTAAATATGGAGCCAATTGGCCCTCACGATCAAAACGGCCCACTTTGGTGATCACTAATTCCGATCTTATTTTTGCCGAAATCTTTCATGAACGTCCATTAAGACCTTAGATATGGAGCTAGTTGGCCCTCACGGCCAAAACGTCCCACTTACAAGGTCAAACAAACCTAGGAGCAGGTAAAACCTCCATTTTGCCAATTTTCGTGTGCTATAGTTCACCATCTTTTTGGGTGATCAGGAATTCTGACCTAATTTTTGCCAATCTTTTTTATTGACGTCCGTTAAGACCTTAGTTATGGAGTCAGTTAGCCCTCTCGGCCAAAACGGCCCATTTTCAAAGTCAAACGAGCCTTAGAGTAGGTAATCCCCATATTTTGCCAATTTTCGTATGCTATAGTCTATGTATTTTTTGGTGATCAGTAATTCCGACCTCATTTTTGCTGTAATTTTTAATGAACATCCATTAATACCTTAGCTATGGAGCCAGTTGTCCCTAACGGCCAAAACAGTCCACTTTCAAGATCAAACGAACCCAGGAGCAGGTAAATCCTCCATTTTGCCAATTTTCATGTGCTATAGTTCACCATCTTTTTGGCTGATCAGGAATTATGACCTTATTTTTGTCAAAAAATTTCATGGACGTCCGTTAAGACCTTAGTTATGGAGTCAGTTGGCCTTCTCGGCCAAAACGGCCCATTTTCAAAGTCAAACGAGCCTCAGAGTAGGTAATCCCCACATTTTACCGATTTTCGTATGCTATAGTCCATGGATTTTTTTGTGATCAGTAATTCTGACCTCATTTTTGCCAAGCTTTTTCATGGACATTCGTTAACACGTTAATTATGGAGTCAGTTGGCCCTCACGGACAAAACGGCCCATTTTCAAAGTCAAACGAGCCTCAGAGTAGGTAATCCTCACATTTTGTCGATTTTCGTGTGCTATAGTCCATGGAATTTTTTGTGATCGGTAATTCCGACCTCATTTTTGCCAAAAATTTTCGTGGACGTCCGTTAAGACCTTAGTTATGGATTCATTTGGCCCTCACGGCCAAAAAGGCCCATTTCCAATGTCAAACGATCTTGAGAGCGAGTAAACCCCACATTTTGCTGATATTCATCTGCTATAGTCCATGGATTTTTTGGTGATCAGTAATTCTGACCTCATTTTTGTTGAAATTTTTCATGAACGTCCATTAAGACCTTAGCTATGGAGCCTGTTGTCCCTAACGACCAAAACGGCCCACTTTCAAGGTCAAATGAACCCCGGAGCAGGTAAACCCTCCATTTTGCCGATTTTTATGTGCTATAGTTCACCATCTTTTTGGGTGATCAGGAATCCTAACCTAATTTTTGCCAAAAATTTTCATGGACGTCCGTTAAGACCTTAGTTATGGAGTTAGTTGGCCCTCACGGCCACAATAGCCCATTTTCAAGGTCAAACAAACCTCAGAGCTAGTAAATCCCACATTTTGCTGATTTTCGTGTGATTTAGTCGACAGATTTTTTGGTGATCTGTAATTCTGACTTCATTTTTGCTGAAATTTTTCATGGACGTTCATTAAGATCTTACCTATGGAGCCAATTGGCCCTCACGGCCAAAACGACCCATTTTCAACGTCAAACAATCCCTGGAGAAGATATACTCCCCATTTTCAACGTCAAACAATCCCTGGAGAAGATATACTCCCCATTTTACCAATTTTCGTGTGCTATATAGTACATAGATTTTTTGGTGATCAGGAATTCCAAACTCATTTTTGCCAAAATTTTTCATGAACATCCGTTAAGACCTTTTCTATGGAGCCAGTTGGCCCTCACAGCCAAAACAACCCATGTTAAAGGTCAAACCAGCCTTGGAGCAGGTAAACCCTCTATTTTGCCGTTTTTCGTGTGTTATTCCATGGAGTTTTTGGTGATAAGGAATTCCGACATTATTTTTGCCAAATTTTTTTATGGACGTCCGTTAAGACCGTTGTTATGGATTAAGTTGGCCCTCACGGCCAAACCGGCCCATTTTCACGGTCAAACGAGCTTCAGAGTAGGTAAACCCATATTTTGCCAATTTTCGTGTGCTATAGTCCAAGGATTTTTGTGTGATATATAATTCCGACCTCATTTTTGCCAAAATTTTTCACGGACGTCCATTAAGACTGTATATATGGAGCCAATTATCTCTCATGGCCAAAATGGCCCATTTTCAAGGTCAAACAATCCCTGGAGAAAATATACCCCTCATTCTGCTGATTTTCGTGTGCTATAGTCCATGGTTATTTTGGTGATTCAGAATTCAGACCTCATTTTTGCCGAAATTTTTTATGGACGTTCGTTGAGACCTTAGCTATAGATCCAGTTGGCCCTCACAGCCAAAACGGCCCATTTACAAGGTCAAACGATCCCTAGAGCAAGCAAAGCCCTAATTTTGCCAATTTTCATGTGCTACTATACATGGATTTTTTGGTGATCAGGAATTCCGACCTTATTTTTGCCGAAATTTTTCATGGACGTCCTTTAAGACCTTATTTATATAGCCAGTTGGCCCTCACAGCCAAAATGGCCCATTTTCAAGGTCAAACGAGCCCTGGAGCAGGCAAACCCCCCATTTTGCCAATTTTCGTGTGTTAAGTCCATGCATTTTTTTGTGATCAGTAATTCGGAACTCATTTTTGCTAAAAATTTTCAGGGACGTCCATTAAGACCTTAGCTATGGAGCCAGTTGACCCTCATGGCCAACACGGCCCATTTTCAAGCTCAAACGATCCCTGGAGAAACTATACCTCATTTTTGCCAAATTTTTTATGGACGTCCGTTGAGACCTTAGCTATGGAGCCAGTTGGCTGTCACGGCCAAAACATCCCATTTGAAGGTCAAACAATCCCTAGAGCAGGTAAACCCCTCATTTTGCCAATTTTCGTGTGCTATTGAACATGGATTTTTTGGTGATAAAAAATTCCGACCTAATTTTTTCCAAATTGTTTCATGGACTTCCGTTAAGATCTTAGTTATTGATTCCGTTGGCCCTCACGGCCAAAACGACCCATTTTCAAGGTCAAACGAGCCTCAGAGGGGTAAACCGCACATTTTACCGATTTTCGTGTGCTATAGTCCATGGATTTTTTGGTGATCCAGAATTCCGACATCATTTCTGCCAATTTTTTTAATGGATGTCTGTTGATACCTTAGCTATGTCGCCAGTTGTCCCTCATGGCCAAAACGTCCCACTTTGAAGGTGAATAGAGCCCTAGAGCAGGTAAACCCGTTATTTTGCTGATTTTCGTGTGCTATAATACATGTATTTTTTGGTGATCAAGAATTCCAACCTCATTTTGGCCAAAATGTATCATGGACGTCCGCTAAGACGTTAGCTATGGAGCCAGTTGGCCCTCACGGCCAAAACGTCCCATTTTAAAGGTCAAACGAGCCACAGATTAGGTAAAACCCTTATTTTGCCAATTTTCGTGTGCTATAGTCCATGGAGTTTTTGGTGATCAAGAATTATGACTTCATTTTTGCCAAAATATTTTATGGAGATCCGTTAGGGCCTTAGCTATGGAGCAAGTTGGCGCTCACGGCCAAAACAGGTCATTTTCAAAGTGAAATGATTCTTGGGGAAGATATACCCCCTATTTTGCCAATTTTTGTGTGCTATAGTTCATGAATTTTTTTGGTGATCCATAATTCCGACCTCATTTTTGCCGAATTTTTTGATGGATGTCTGTTGAGACCTTAGCTATGGAGCCAGTTGGCACTCACGACCAAAACGGCCCACTTTCAAGGTCAAACGAGCCCTAGCGCAGGTAAACCCTCCATTTTGCTGATTTTCGTATGGTATAGTACATGGATTTTTTGGTGTTCAGGAATTCCGACCTCATTTTTGCTGAAATATTTCATGAACGTCCGCTAAGACCTTAGCTATGGAGCTAGTTGTCCCTCACGGCCAAAACGGCCTATTTTCAAGGACAAACGAGCCCTGGATAAGATATACCCTCCATTTTACCGATTTTCGTGTGCTATAGTACAAGGATTTTTTGGTGATCAAGAATTCTAACCTCATTTTTTGTGAAATTTTTCATGGACGTTCGTTAAGACCTTATCTATGGAGCCAGTTGGCCCTCACGGCCAAAACAACCCATTTTCAAGGTCAAATGAACCCTGGAGCAGGTAAACCCCCTATTTAACAGATTTTCATATGTTATAGTCCATGGAGTTTTTGGTGATCCAGAATTCCGACCTCATTTTTGCCAAATAAATTTTTGGAGATCCGTAAGGACCTTAACTATGGAGCCAGTTGTCCCTCACGACAAAAACGGCCTACTTTCAAGGTCAAATGAACCCTGGAGCAGCTAAACCTTCCATTTTGCCGATTTTCGTGTGCTATAGTTCACCATCTTTTTGGATGATTAGGAATTCTAACCCAATATTTGCCAGAATTTTTTATGGACGTCCGTTATGACCTTAGTTATGGGCTCAGTTGGCCTCCACGGGCAAAACGGCCCATTTTCAAGGTCAAACAAGCCTCAGTGCAGGTAAACCCCACATTTTACCAATTTTCATGTGCTGTCCATGGAATTTTTGGTGATCCAGAACTCCAACATCATTTTTGCCGAAACTTTTTATGGATGTCCGTTGAGACCTTATCTATGTCATCAGTTGGCCCTCATGGCCAAAACGGCCCACTTTCAAGGTCAATAGATCCCTAGAGCCGGTAAACCCCCCATTTTTTCGATTTTCTTATGCTATAATACATGGAGTTTTTGGTGATCAAGAATTCCGACCTCATTTTTGCCGAACTTTATCATGGACGTCCATTAAGACCTTAGCTATGGAGCCAGTTTTCCCTCACGGTAAAAATGACCCATTTTCAAGGTCAAACGAGCCTTGGATTAGGTCAACCCCCCATTTTGCCGATTTTCGTGTGCTATAGTCCATGGAGTTTTTAGTGATCATGAATTCCGACCTCATTTTTGCCAAAATATTTTATGGAGGTCTGTTAGGACCTTATCTATGGAGTCAGTTGGCCCTAACGGCCAAAACGGCCCACATTCAAGGTCAGACGAACCCCAGAGCAGGTAAATCCCCCATTTTGCCGATTTTCGTGTGCTACATTTCACCATCTTTTTGGGTGATCAGGAATTCCGATAGAATTTTTGCCAAAATTTTCCTGGACATCCGTTAAGACCTTAGATATGGAATCAGTTGGCCCTCACGACCAAAGCGGCCCATTTTCAAGGTCGAACGAGCCTCAAAATAGGTAAACCCCACATTTTGCTGATTTTCGTGTGCTATAGTCCGTAGATTTTTTGTTGATCAGTAATTCCGACCTTATCTTTGCCGAAATTTTTCATGGACGTCCATTAAAACTTTAAAAATGGAGCCAGTTGGCTGTCACGGCCAAAACGACCCAATTTCAAGGTCAATGATCCTTGGAGAAGATATACCCGCTATTTTGACGATTTTTGTGTGCTATAAGTCCATGGATTTTTGGTGATGCAGAATTATGAACTCATTTTTGCCGAAATTTTGTATCGATGTCCGTTGAGACCTTAGATATGGAGCAAGTTAGCCCTCATGGCCAAACCCCACTTTCAAGGTCAAACAAGCCCTAGAGCAAGTAAATCCCCCAATATGCCGATTTTTGTGGCTATAATGCATGGATTTTTTGGTGATCAGTAATTCCGACCTCATTTTTGCTGAATTTTTCATGGACATCCGTTAAGTCCTTAGCTATGGAGCCAGTTGGCCCTCACGGAAAAAACGGCCCATTTTCAAGGTTTAACGATCCCTGAAGCAGGTAACCCCCCCATTTAGCAGATTTTCGTGTGCTATAGTCCATGAAGTTTTTGGTGATCCAGAATTCCGACCTTATTTTTGCTGAATATTTTTATGGAGGTCCGTTAGGACCTTAGCTATGGAGCCTATTTCCCTTCACGGCCAAAATGGCCCACTTTTAAGGTCAAACGCCCAGAGCAGGTAAACTCTCTATTTTGCCGATTTTCGTGTTCTATAGTTCACCATTTTTTTGGGTGATTCGGAATTCCGACCTAATTTTAGCCAAATTTTTTCATGGACATCCGTTAAGATCTTAGTTATGGAGTCAGTTGTCCCTCACGGCTAAAATAACCCATTTTCAAGGTCAAACAAGCCTCAGTGCAGGTAACCCCACATTTTACCAAGTGTGCTATAGACCATGTATTTTTTGGTGATCAGTAATTCAGACCTCATTTTTGCTTAAATTTTTAATGGACATCCATTAAGACATAATCTATGGATCCAATTGGCCCTCGCGGCCATAACAACCCATTTTCAAGGTCAAATGATCCTTGGAGAAGATATACCCCCCATTTTGCCGATTTTTGTGTGCTATAGTCCATGAATTTTTTGGTGATCCAGAATTCTGATCTTATTTTTGCCAATTTTTTTTATGTACGTCCGTTGAGACCTTAGCTATAGATCCAGTTGGACCTCACGGCCAAAACTGCCCACTTCCAAGGTCAAATGATCCCTAGAGCAGGTAAACCCTCCATTTTGCTGATTTTCATGTGCTATAGTTCATGGATTTTTTGGTGATCAATAATTTCGACCTCTTTTTTGCCAAATTTTTTCGTAGATGTCCTTTAACACCTTAGCTATGGAGCCAGTTGGCCCTCACGGCTAAAACAACCCATTTTCAAAATCAAATGAACCCTGGAGCAGGTAAACCCCCCCATTTTGCCAGTTTTCGTGTGCTATAGTCCATAAAGTTTTTGGTATCCGGACTTTCGACCTCATTTTTGCCGAATTTTTTTTATGGAGGTCCATTAGGACCTTATCTACAGAGTCAGTTGTCCCTAACGGCCAAAATGGTGCACTTTCAAGGTCAAACGAATCCCAGATCAGGTAAACCCTCCATCTTGCCGATTTTAGTGTGCTATAGTACATGGATATTTTGGTGATCAGGATTCCGACCTTATTTTTGCCAAAAATTTTCATGGACGACCTTTAAGACCTTACCTATGGATCCAGTTGGCCCTTACAGCTAAAACGGACCATTTTCAAGGTCAAACGAGCCCTAGAGCAAGTAAACACCCAATTTTATCGATTTTTGTGTGCTATAATACATGGAGTTTTTGGTGATCCATAATTCCGACCTCATTTTTGCCAAATTGTTTTATGGAGGTCCGTTAGGACCTCAGCTATGGATCCAGTTGGCCCTCACGGTCAAAACGGCCTACTTTCAAGATCAAACGAACCCCGGAGCAGGTTAACTCTCCATTTTGCCAATTTTCATGTGCTATAGTTCACATTCTTCTTGGGTGATCAGGAATTCCGACCTAATATTTGCCAAAATCTTTCATGGACGTCCGTTAAGACCTTTGTTATGGAGTCAGTTGTCCCTCACGGCCAAAACGTCCCACTTTCAAGGTCAAACAATCCCTAGAGCAGGTAAACCCCCATTTTGCCAATTTTCGTGTGCTATAGTACTTAGATTTTTTCGTGATCAGAAATTCCGACCTCATTTTTGCGAAAATCTTTCATGGACGTCCGTTAAGACCTTAGTTATGGAGCTAGTTGGCCCTAACAGCCAAAACGGCCCATTTTCAAGGTCAAACGACCTCTGGAGCAGGTAAACCCCCCATTTTACCAATTTTCGTGTGCTATAGTTCATGGAATTTTTGGTGATGCGGAATTCTGACCTCAGTTTTGCCAATTTTTTTTATGGAAGTCCTTTACGACCTTAGTTATTGAGCCAGTTGACCCACAAGGCCAAAAGGGCGCACTTTGAAGGTTAAACAAGCCCTGGAGCAGGTAAACCTTCCATTTTACCTATTTTCGTGTGCTATAGTCCATGGAGATTTTGGTGATCCAAAATTCCGACCTCATTTTTGCTAAAAAGAGTTTGTGAGGTTTGTTAGGATATTATCTATGGAGCCAGTTGGTCTTAACGGCCAAAACAGCCCACTTTCTAGGTCAAACGAACCCCGGAGCAAGTAAACCCTCCATTTCGCCAATTTTCGTGTGCTATAGTCTATGGATTTTTTGGTGATCAGTAATTCCGACCTCATTTTTCTTGAAATTTTTCATGGACGTCCATTAAGACCTTAGCTATGGATCCAGTTAGCCCTCATGACCAAAACGGCCCATTTTCAAGGTCAAACGATCCTTGGAGCAGGTAAACCCCACATTTTTGCCGATTTTCGTGTGATATATAGTCCATGGAGTTTTTGGTGATCCGAAATTGTGACCTCATTTTGGCCGAAATTTTTCATGGACGTCCATTAAGACGTTAGCTATGGAGACAGTTGGACCTCATGGCCAAAATGACCCATTTTCAAGGTCAAATGAGCCTCAGAGCAGGTAAACCCCACATTTTGCCAATTTTCGTGTGCTATAGTTTATGAATTTTTTGGTGATTGGTAATTCCAGCTTCATTTTTGTAATTTTTTTTTATGGAAGTCCATTAAGACCTTAGCTATGGAGCCAGTTGGCCCTCATAGCCAAAATGGACCATTTTCAAGGTCAAAAGATCCCTGGAAATGATATACCCCCCATTTTGTTGATTTTCGTGTGATATAGTCCATGGATTTTTTGGTGATCAAGAATTCTGACCTCATTTTTGCCTAAATTTTTCATGGACGTCCGTTAAGACCTTATCTATGGATCCAGTTGGCCCTAGCGACTAAAACAGCCCATTTTCAAGATCAAACGAACCTTGGAGCAGGTAAATCCCCTATTTTGCCGATTTTCGTGTGCTATAGTCCATCAAGTTTTTTGTGATCAGTAGTTCTGAACTTATTTTGGCCAAAATTTTTCATGGACGTCCATTAAGACTTTAGCTATGGCGCCAGTTGGCCTTCACGACCAAAATGGACCATTTTCAAGGTCAAACGAACCCTGGAGAAGATATACCCCCCATTTTGCCACTTTTCGTGTATTATAGTCCATGGAGATTTTGGTGATCCCGAATTCCGACTTCATTTTTGCTGAAATTTTTTATTGAGGTCCATTAGGACCTTAGCTATGGAGCCAGTTGGCCCTAACGGCCAAAATGGCCCACTTTCAAGGTCAAACGAACTGCAGAGAAGGTAAACCCTCTATTTTACCGATTTTCGTGAGCTATAGTCCTTGAATTTTTTGGTGATCCAGAATTCTGACCTTATTTTTGCCAAATTTTTTTATGTACGTCCGTTGAGACCTTAGCAATGGAGCCAGTTGTCCCTCACGGCCAAAAATATCCCACTTTCAAGGTCAAACGAGCTCTAGAGCAGGTAAACCCCCTATTTTGCCTATTTTCGTGTGTTATAGTACATGGATTTTTTGGTGATCTAAAATTCCGACCTCATTTTTGCCGAAATCTTTCATGGACGTCCGCTAAGACCTAAGCTATGGAGCCAGTTGGCTGTCATGGCCAAAACGGCCCACTTTCAAGGTCAAACGAACCCCAGAGAAGGTAAACCCTTTATTTTACTAATTTTCGTGAGCTATAGTCCATGAATTTTTTGGTGATCCAGAATTCTGACCTTATTTTTACCGAAATTTTTTATGTACGTTCGTTGAGACCTTAGCTATGGAGACAGTAGTGCTTCACGGCCAAAAATAGGCCATTTTCAAGGTCAAACGAGCTCTAAGCAGGTAAACCCACCATTTAACATATTTTCGTGTGCTATAGTCCATGGAATTTTTGGTGATCCGAAATTACGACCTCATTTTTGTCAATTTTTTTTATGGAGGTTCATTATGACCTTAGCTATGGAGCCAGTTGGCCCTCATGACCAAAACGGGTCACTTTCAAGGTCAAATGAACCCCCGAGCAGGTAAACACTCCATTTTGCCGATTTTCGTGTGCTATAGTTCACCATCTTTTTGGGTGATTAGGAATTTCGAACTATTTTTACAAAAAATTTCATGGACGTCCGTTAAGAACTTAGTTATGAAGTCAATTGGCCCTGACGGCCAAAACGGCCCATTTCAATGTCAAACGAGCCTCAGAGTTGGTAAACCCCACATTTTGCCAATTTTCATGTGCTATAGTGAATGGATTTTTTGGTGATCAGCAATTCCGACCTCATTTTTGCCAATATTTTTTATTGACGTCCATTAAGACCTTAGCTTTAGAGCCAGTTTGCCCTCACGGCCAAAACGGCCCATTTTTAAGGTCAAACAATCCCTGGATAAGATATACCCCTCATTTTTTCGATTTTCATGTGTTATAGTACATGAATTTTTTGGTGATCAGGAATTCTTACCTCATTTTTGCCAAATTTTTTTATGGACGTCTGTTATGACCTTAGCTATGGAGCCAGTTGGCTTTCACGGCCAGACAACCCATTTTCAAGGTCAAACGAGCCCCAGAGTAGGTAAACCCACCATTTAACAGATTTTCCTATGTTATAGTCTATGGAGTTTTTGGTGATCAGAAATTCCGACCTCATTTTTGCCGAAATATTTTATGGAGGTCCCTTAGCACCTTAGCTATTGAGCCAGTTGGTCCTAATGGCCAAAACGGCTAATTTCAAGGTCAAACGAACGCCGAAGCAGGTAAACCCTCTATTTTGTCGATTTTCGTGTGCTATAGTTCGCCATCTTTTTGAGTGATCAAGAATTTCAACCAAATTTTTCCAAAATTTGTCATGGACGACCGTTAAGACCTTAGCTATGAAGTCAGTTGGCCCTCACGGCCAAAACGGACCATTTCCAATGTAAAACAAGCCTCAGAGTGGGTAAACCCCATATTTTGCTGATTTTCAAATGCTATAGTCCATGGATTTTTTGGTGATCAATAATTCCGACCTCATTTTTGCCGAACTTTTTCATGGACGTACATTAAGACCTTAGTTATGGATCCAGTTGGCCATCAAGGCCAAAACGGCCTGGAATTTTTGGTGATTAGGAATTCTGACCTCATTTTTACCGAAATATTTCAAGAATGTCCATTAAGACCTTAGATATGGACCCAGTTGGCCCACATGACCAAATCGGACCATTTTCAAAGTCAAACGAGTCTCAGAGCAGGTAAATCCCACATTTTGCCGATTTTCGTGTGCTTGGATTATTTTGTGATCAGTAATTCTAACCTTATTTCTTGCTGAATTTTTTCATGGACGTCCATTAATACCTTAGCTATGGAGACAGTTGGCCCTCATGGCCAAAATGGCCCATTTTCAAGGTGAAACGATCTCTGGAAAAGATATATTCCCTATTTTTGCTGATTTTCGTGTGCTAATAGTCCATGGAGTTTTTGGTGATCCAGAATTCCGACCTCAATTTTGCTGAATTTTTTTATGGACGTCCGTTGAAACCTTAACTATGGAGTCAGTTGTCCCTTATCGCCAAAACGGCCCACTTTCAAGGTCAAACGAGCCCAAGAGAACGTAAGCCCCCCATTTTGCCATTTTTTGTGTGCTATAGTACATGGATTTTTTGGTGATCAGGAACTTCGGCCTCATTTTTGTATAAATTTTTTATCGATGTTTGTTGAGACCTTAGCTATGGAGCCAGTTGGATCTCACGGTGAAAATGACCCACTTTCAAGGTCAAACGAGCCCTAGAGCAGGAAAAAACCCCATTTTGCCAATTTTTGTGTGCTGTACATGGATTTTTTGGTGATCAGGAACTCCGGCCTCATTTTTGTATTAATTTTTTATCGAAGTTTGTTGAGACCTTAGCTATGGAGCTAGTTGGCTCTCACTGTGAAAACGGCCCATTTTCAAGGTCAAACGATCCCTGGAGCAGGTAAATCCCCCATTTTGCCAATTTTTGTGTGCTATAGTACATGGATTTTATGTTGATCAGGAATTTCGACCTCATTTTTGCCAAAAGTTTTTATGGTTGTCCTTTAAGACCTTAGGTATGGAGCCAATTGGCCCTCACGGCCAAAATGGCCCATTTTCAAGGTCAAACAAGCCTTGGATTAGGTAAACCCCCATTTTACCGATTTTCGTGTGCTATAGTCTATGGAGTTTTTGGTTATCCAGAATTCCGACCTCATTTTTGCCGAAATATTTTATGGAGGTCCGTTAGGACCTCAGATATGGAGCCAGTTGGCCCTCATGGCCAAAACAACCCACTTTCAAGGTCAAACAAACCTCAGAGCAGGTAAACCCTCCATTTTGGCGATTTTCATGTGCAATAGTTCACCATATTTTTGGGTGATCAGTAATTCCGACCTTATTTTTCCTAAAATTATGGAGTTAGTTTGCCTTCACAGCCTAAGCGGCCCATTTTCAAGGTCAAACGAGTCTTAGAGTAGGTAATCCCCATATTTTGCTGATTTTCGTTTGCTATAGTCCATGGATTTTTTGGTGATCAGTAATTCCAACCTTATTTGTCCTAAAAATTTTCATGGACGTCCATTTGGACCTTAGCAATGGAGACAGTTGGCCCTCATGGCAAAAACGGCCCGTTTTCAAGGTCAAACGATCCTTGGAGAAGATATACCCCCCATTTTGCCAATTTTTGTGTGCTATAGTCCATGGATTTTTTTGGTGATCCACAATTCCGACTTCATTTTTTCTGAATTTTTTTATGGACGTCCATTGAGACCTTAGCTATGGAGCCAGTTGGCATACACTGCAAAAACGGCCCACTCTCTAGGTCAAACAAGCCCTAGCGCAGGTAAACCCACTATTTTCTCAATTTTTGTGTGCTATAGTACATGGATTCTTTGGTGATCAAGAATTTCGACATAATTTTTGCCAACATATTTCATGGAAGTCCGTTAAGACCTTAGCTATGGATCCAGTTGGCCCTCAAAGCCAAAACGGCCCATTTTCAAGTTCAAATGATCCCTGGTTCAGGTAAACCTCCCATTTTGCCGATTTTCGTGTGCTATAGTCCATGGAATTTTTGGTGATCCAGAATTCCGACCTCATTTTTACCAAATTTTTTTATGGAGGTCCGTTAGAACCTTAGCTATAGAGCCTGTTGGCCCTCACGGCCAAAATGACCAACTTTCAAGGTCAAACGAACATTAGAGAAGGTAAACCCTCAATTTTAGTGATTTTTGTGTGCTATAGTTCACCATATTTTTGGGTGATCAGGAATTTCGACCTAATTTTTCCAAAAATTTCCTGGACGTCCGTTAAGACCTTAGCTATGCAGCCAATTGGCCCTCACGGCTAAAACGGCCCATTTTCAAGGTCTAACGATCCCTGGAGAAGATATACCCCCCATTTTGCCGATTTTTGTGTGCGATAGTCCATGGAAATTTTGGTGATCCAGAATCACGACCTCATTGTTTTCGAAATTTTTTATGGACATCCGTTGAGATCTTTGCTATGGAGTCAGTGGGCCCTAATGGCCAAATTGGCCCACTTTCAAGGTCAAATGAGCCCTAGAGCAGGTAATCCCCCTATTTTATTGATTTTCGTGTGTTATAAAACATATATTTTTTGGTGACTAGGAATTCTGACCTCATTTTTGCCAAAATTTTTCATGGATGTCCATTAAGACCTTAGCTATGGAGCCAGTTGTCCCTCACGGCCAAACGATCCATTTTGAAGGTCAAACGAGCCTTGGAGCAGGTTAACCCCACATTTTGCAAATTTTCGTGTGATATAGTCCATGAAGTTTTTGGTGATCCAAAATTCTGACCTCATTTTTGCCGATATTTTTTATGAAGGTCTTAGCTATGGAGCCAGTTGGCCCTCACGGCCAAAACGTCCCACTTTCATGGTCGAACGAATCCCGAAGCTAGTAAACCCCTCCATTTTGCCGATTTTCGTGTGCAATAGTTCACCATCTTTTTGGGTGATCTGGAATTTCGACCTAATTTTTCCAAAATATTTCATGAACGTCCGTTAAGACCTTAGATATGCAGCCAATTGGCCCTCACGGCCAAAACGGTCCTAATTAAAGGTCAAACGATCCCTGGATAAGATATACCCCCATTTTGCTGAATTTTGTGTGCTATAGTCCATGGAATTTTTGGTGATCCAGAATTACGACCTCATTTTTGCCGATTTTTTTTATGGATGTCCGTTAATACCTTAGGTATAGAGCCTGTTGGCCCTCACGGCCAAAACGGCTCATTTTCAAGGTCAAACGATCCCTGGAGCGGGTTAACCCCCCTATTTTGCAATTTTTTGTGTGCTATAGTCCATGGAGTTTTTGGTGATCCAGAATTCTGACCTCATTTTTGCCAAATATTTTTATGGAGGTCTGTTCGGACCTTAGATATCGAGCCAGTTGGTCCTCACGAACAAAACGGCCCACTTTCAAGGTTGAGTGAACAACGGAGCAGGTAAATCCTCTATGTTGCCAATTTTCGTGTGCTATAGTTCACCATCTTTTTGGGTGATCAGGAATTTTGACCTAATTTTTCCAAAAAATTTCATGGACATCTGTTAAACCTTAGCTATGGAGCCAATTGGCCCTCACGGCCAAAACGGCCCATTTTCAAGGTCAAACGAATCCTAGAGAAGATATACCCCAAATTTTTGCAATTTTTGTGTGCTATAGTCCATGAAATTTTTGGTGATCCATAATTACAACCTCATTTTTGCTGAAAGTTTTATTGACGTCCATTGAAACCGTTGCTATGGAGTCAGTTGGCCCTCATGGCCAAAACGGCCCACTTTCAAGGTCAAACGAGCTCTAGAGCAGGTAAACCCCCCATTTTGCCGATTTTTGTGTTCTATAATACATGGATTTTTTGGTGATTAAGAATTCTGACCTCATTTTTGCCAAAATTTTTCATGGACATCCATTAAGACCTTAGCTATAGAGCCAGTTGGCCCTCACAGGCAAAACGTCCCATTTTCAAGGTCAAACGAGCCCTAGAGCAGGTTAACCCCCAAGTTTGCCAATTTTCGTGTGCTATAATCCATCGAGTATTTTGTGATCCTGAATTCTGATCTCATTTTTGCCAATTTTTTTTATGGAGGTCTGTTAGGAACTTAGATATGGAGCCGGTTGGCCCTCACGGCTAAAACGGCCCACTTTTAAGGTCAAACAAACCCTGGAGCAGGTAAACCCTCTATTTTGCCGATTTTCATGTGCATAGTCCATGGATTTTTTGATGATCAAAAATTCCGACCTCAGTTTTGCCCAAAATTTTTATGGACATCCGTTGAGACCTTATCTATGGAGCTAGTTGGTCCTCATGGCCAAAACGACCCATTTTCAAGGTCAAACGATCCCTGGAGAAGCTATACCCCCTCATTTTGCCGATTTTCGTGTGTTATAGTGCATGGATTTTTTGGTGATCCAGAATTCTGACGTCATTATTGCCAAATTGTTTTATGGACGTCCGTTGAGAACTCAGCTATGGAGCCATTTGCCCCTCACGGCCAAACGGACCACTTTCAAGTTCAAACGACCCCTACAGAAGGTAAACCCCCCATTTTGCCGATTTTCGTGTGGTATAGCACATGGATTTCCGACCTCATTTTTTCAGAAATTTTTCATGGACGTCCGGTAAGACCTTAGTTATGGAGTCAGGTTGCCGTCAGGCCAAAACGACCTATTTTCTGGTTCAAACGAGCCTCAGAGCAGGTAAACCACACAATTTTTGGATTTTTATGTGCTATAGTCAATGGATTTTTTGGTGATCAGTAATTACGACCTCATTTTTATCGAAATATTTCATGGACGTCCAGTATGACTTTAGCTAAGGATCTAGTTGTCCTCACGGCCAAAACGGCCCATTTTCAAGGTCAAATGATCCCTGGAGAAGATATACCATCTCATTTTGGTGATTTTCGTGTGCTATAGTCCATGGATTTTTCGGCGATCCAGAATTACAACCTCATTTTTGCCGAATTTTTTAGGGACGTCCGTTAAGACTTTAGCTATTGAGTCAGTTGGCCCTCACAGCCAAAACAACCCATTTTTAAGGTCAAACGAACCTTGGAGCAGGTAAACCACCTATTTAGCAGATTTTCGTGTGCTATAGTCCATGGAGTTTTTGGTGATCCAAAATTACGACCTTATTTTTGCCAAATTTTTTTATGGAGGTCCGTTAGGACTTTAGCTATGGAGCCAGTTAGACCTCACGGCCAAAATGGCCCACTTTCAAGGTCAAACAAACCCCGGAGCAAGTAAACCCTTTATTTTGCCGATTTACGTGTGCTATAGTTCACCATCTTTTTGGGTGATCAGGAATTCTGACCTAATTTTTTTCAATATTTTTAATAGACGTCCGTTAAGACCTTAGCTATGGAGCCAGTTGGCCATCACGGCCAAAACGGCCCATTTTCAAGGTCAAACGATCCCTGGAGCAGGTAAACCCCCCATTTTGCCGATTTTCATGTGCTACAGTCCACATAGTTTTTGGTGATCAGGAATTCCAACCTTATTTTTGCCAAAATTTTTCATGGACGTCCATTAAGACCTTAGATATGGAGCCATTTATCCCTCACGGTCTAAAACGTCCCATTTTCAAGGTCAAAGAATTTCTTGAAAATATATACCCCCCATTTTACCGATTTTCGTGTGCTATAGTCCATGAATTTTTTGGTGATCCAGAATTTTGATCTCAGATTTGCCAAAAAAAATTATATTCGTCCGTTGAGACCTTAGCTATGTAGACAGTTGTCCCTCATGGTCAAAACGACCCACTTTCAAGGTAAAACGAACCCTAGTGCAGGTAAACCCCTCATTTTGCCAATTTTCGTGTGCTATAGTACATGGATTTATTGGTGATCAGGAATTCTGACCTCATTTTTGCCAAAAATTTGCACGGACATCCATTAAGACCTTAGATATGGATCCAGTTGTCCCTCATGGCCAAAATGGCCCATTTTCAAGGTCAAACGAGCCCTAAAGCAAGTAAAAACCCCATTTTGATGATTTTCGTGTGCTATTGTCCATGGAGTTTTTGGTGATATGAAATTTTGACCTCAGTTTTGTCAAATTTTTTCATGAAGGTCCCTTAGGACCTTAGCTATGAATCCAGTTGGCCCTCACGTCCAAAATGGCCCACTTTCAAGGTCAAACGAACCCCGGAGGAGGTAAACCCTATATTTTGCCAATTTTCGTGTGCTATAGTTCACCATCTTTTTGGGTGATTAGGAATTCCGACCTAATTTATGCCAAAAGTTTTCTTGGACGTCAGTTCAGACCATAGTTATGGAGTCAGTTTGCCCTCACGGTTAAAACGATCCATTTTCTAGGTCAAACGAGCCTCAGAGCAGTTAAATCCCACATTTTGCCAATTTTTATGTGCTATAGTCCATGGATTTTTTGGTGATCAGTAATTCCGACCTCATTTTTATCAAAATTTTTCATGGACGTCCAGTATGACCTTAGCTATAGATCTAGTTGGCCCTCACGGCCAAAATGGCCCATTTTCAAGGTCAGACGATCCTTTTAAAAAGATATACCCACTCACTTTGCCGATTTTCGTGTGCAATAATACATGGATTTTTCGGTGATCAAGAATTCCGACCTCATTTTTGTCAAAATGTTTCATGGATGTCCGTTAAGACCTTAGCTATGGATCTAGTTGGCCATCACGACCAAAACGGCCCATTTTCATGGTCAAACAATCCCTGGAGCAGCTAAACCCCCCATTTTGCTGATTTTCATGTGCTACAGTCCACGGAGTTTTTGGTTATCAGGAATTCCGACCTTAATTTTGCTGAAATTTTTCATGGACGCCCATTAAGACCTTAGCTATGGATCCATTTGTCCCTCACGGCCAAAACAACCCATTTTCAAGGTCAAACAATCCCTTGAAAAGATATACCCCCATTTTGCCGATTTTCGTGTGCTATGGTCCATGAAGTTTTTGGTGATCCAGAATTCTGATCTCTGTTTTGCCAAAAAAATTTATGTTCATCCGTTGAGACCTTAGCTATGTAGGCTGTTGTCCGTCACGGCCAAAACGGCCCACTTTCAAGGTCAAACGAGCCCTAGTGCAGGTAAACCCCCCATTTTGCCGATTTTCGTGTGCTATAGTACATGGATTTATTGGTGATCAGGAATTCCGACCTCATTTTTGCCAAAATTTTTCACGGACATCCATTAAGACCTTAGCTATGGATGCCGTTGTCCCTCACAGCCAAAATGGCCCATTTTCAAGGTCAAACGAGCCCTTGAGCAGGTAAAACCCCTATTTTGCTGATTTTCGTGTGCTATAGTCCATAGAGTTTTTGGTGATATGAAATTACGACCTCATTTTTGCCAAATTTTTTATGGAGGTCCTTTAGGACCTCAGCTATGAATCCAGTTGGCCCTCACGGAAAAAATGGCTCACTTTCAAGGTCAAACGAACCCCAGAGGAGGTAAACCCTCTATTTTGCCAATTTTCGTGTGCTATATATAGTTGATCATCTTTTTGGGTGATTAGGAATTCCGACCTAATTTATGCCAAAAATTTTCATGGACATCCGTTAAGACCTTAGTTATGGAGTCAGTTGGCCCTCATGGTCAAAACGACCCATTTTCTAGGTCAAACAAGCCTCAGAGCAGTTAAATCCCACATTTTGCCGATTTTCATGTGCTATAGTCCATGGTTTTTTTAATGATCAGTAATTTCGACCTCATTTTTATCAAAAATTTTCATGGACGTCCAGTATGACCTTAGCTACGGAGCTAGTTGGCCCTCACGGCCAAAACGACCCATTTTCAAGGTCAAACGATCCCTGGAAAAGATATACCTACTCATTTTGCCGATTTTCGTGTGCTATAATACATGGATTTTTTGGTGATCAAGAATTCCGACCTCATTTTTGTCGAAATGTTTCATGGATGTCCGTTAAGACCTTAGCTATGGAGCCAGTTTGCCATCACGGCCAAAACGGCCTATTTTCAAGGTCAAACGATCCCTTGAGCAGGTAAAGCCCCCATTTTGCCGATTTTCATGTGCTACAGTCCACAGAGTTTTTGGTGATCAGGAATTCCAACCTTATTTTTTGCAAAATTTTTCATGGACGTCCATTAAGACCTTAGGTATGGAGCCATTTGTCCCTCACGGCCAAAACGTCCCATTTTCAAGGTCAAACAATCCCTTGAAAAGAAATACCCCCCATTTTGCCGATTTTCGTGTGCTATAGTCCATGATGTTTTTGGTGATACAGAATTCTGATCTCAGTTTTGCCAAAAAAAATTATGTTCGTCCGTTGAGACCTTAGCTATATAGGCAGTTGTCCCTCACGGCCAAAACGGCCCACTTTCAAGGACAAACGATCCCTAGAGGTACGTGGATTTATTGGTGATCAGGAATTTCGGCCTCATTTTTGCCAAAATTTTTCACGGACATCCATTAAGACCTTAGCTACGGATCCAGTTGTCCGTCACGGCCAAAATGGCCCATTTTCAAGGTCAAACGAGCCCTAGAGAAGGTAAAAAACCCATTTTGCTGATTTTCATGTATTATAGTCCATGGAGTTTTTGGTGATCTGAAATTCCGACCTCATTTTTGCCAAATTTTTTATGGAGGTCCTTTAGGACCTTAGTTATGAATCCAGTTGGCCAAAACGGCCGAAACGACCAACTTTCAATGTCAAATGAACCTCGGAGGAGGTAAACCCTCTATTTTGCCAATTTTCGTGTGCTATAGTTGACCATCTTTTTGGGTGATTAGGAATTCCGACCTAATTTATGCCAAAATTTTTCATGGACGTCCGTTAAGACCTTAGTTATGGAGTCAGTTGGCCCTCACGGTCATAATGACCCATTTTCTAGGTCAAACGAGCCTCAAAGCAGTTAAACCCCATATTTTGCCGATTTTCATGTGCTATAGTCCATGGATTTTTTGGTGATCAGTAATTCCGACCTCATTTTTTTCAAAATTTTACATGGAAGTTCAGTATGACCTTAGCAACGGAGCTAGTTCACCCTCACGGCTAAAACGACCCATTTTCAAGGTCAAACGATCCCTGGAAAAGATATACCCACTCATTTTGCTGATTTTCGTGTGCTATAATACATAGATTTTTCGGTGATCAGGAATTCCGAACTCATTTTTGTTGAAATGTTTCATGGATTTCCATTAAGACCTTAGCTATGGAGCCAGTTGGCCCTCACGGCCAAAACGGCCCATTTTCAAGGTCAAACGATCCCTGGAGCAGGTAAACACCCCATTTTGCTGATTTTCATATGCTGTAGTCCACGGAGTTTTTGGTGATCCGGAATTTCGACCTCATTTTTGCTGAAATTTTTTATGGAGGTTCCTTAGGTCCTTAGTTATGGAACCAGTTGGACTCATGGTCAAAACGTCCCACTTTCAAGGTCAAACGAACCGCGGAGCAGGTAAACCCCTCCATTTTAACGATTTTCGTGTGCTATAGTTCACCATCTTTTTGGGTGATCAGGAATTTTGACCTTATTTTTCCAAAAAATTTCATGGACGTCCTTTAAGACCTTAGTTATGGATTCAGTTGGCCCTCACGGCCAAAACATCTAATTTTCAAGGTTAAACAATCCCTGCAGAAAATATACCTCATTTTTGCAGAAATTTTTTATAGACGTCTGTTGAGTCCTTAGCTATGGAGCCAGTTGGCCTTCACGGCCAAAACGTCCCATTTTCAAGGTCAAACGATCCCTAGTGCAGGTAAACCCCTCATTTTGCCAATTTTCGTGTGCTATTGTACATGGATTTTTTGGTGATCAGGAATTCCCATCTCATTTTTGCCAAAAAATTTCATGGACGTCCTTTAAGACCTTAGCTATGGAGCCAGTTGGCCCTCATGACTAAAATGGCCCATTTTCAAGGTCAAACGAGCCCTGGAGCTAGTAAACCCTCCATTTTGCCGATTTTCGTGTGTTATAGTTCACCATTTTTTTGGGTGATCAGGAATTTCGACCTAATTTTTGCCAAATGTTTTCTTGGACGTCCGTTAATACCTTAGTTATGGAGTCAGTAGTCACTCACGGCCAAAATGGTCCATTTTCAAGGTCAAACGAGCCTCAGTGCATGTAAACCCCACATTTTGCCGATTTTCATGTGCTATAGTCCTTGGATTTTTTGGTGATAAGTTATTCTAACCTCATTTTTGCAGAAATTTTTCATGGATGTCTATTAAGA
>JAJOOS010004945.1:0-18278 GCA_029582725.1 Solanum chiquidenum
AAAATTCGTAAGGAAAAAATCTGAAGAATTAATGTATTTATAGGCAAGAGGAACTGGTTTCGAAAGGTTGCAACCCTTTCAGAATCCACACGACCATTTATGAAAGTTTGCAACCTTTCAAACGGTCATGGATGTTTCTAAAAGTTGCAACCTTTCAGAACAGTCACTTCCGACGGTGAGAAATTCAAATAAAAGGGGAAAGAATTTAAATAAAATGGGTCGCGCGCGAATCTGAGTCAGGTCGGTCAATTAACTGAATAATCGAAATGTTTCGGTTAATTAACTAATTAATTGAAACGTTTTGTCCATTTAATTTTATTTAATTAATTAAATAAATAATTAACTAAATAATTTAAAATAAACTTTGTCCAAAAAATAATCTCTTGATCGATCATTTTCCAAAGCCAAAGCCGAAGCTGGGCGACGACGACGACGGCACAAGAAGGGTCCCTCTTTCCAACCCTTTTAACAATTAATAGGAGTGTTTCTATATTTAAACTCTTCTATTTTTCTTTCCACCACCGATGAGGGAGAAATGCCTTTTCACTAAAGCATAAGAGGACTTTCCAAGTTCCTCTCTTTTCATCTTCCCTCCATTTCCCATTAACTCTTGCTACATACCCAACAATCCCCCACATGAATGGGGAATGTTTATAACATAAGGAATGCACGAACGAGTGTGTACTTTACAAGCAAGGATCAATTGCATCTGGATAAGTAGGTTTCCCCTTGGAATTTTCGTAGTGAACATATGTCGAATATACTTGGTCAATCGGTAGATGCGATATCTTTGAACCGTCGAGCTTTGGTGTATACCTAAACAACCATATGTCACACAATTAACCCTTTATCGTTTATGGTTCTTACGGTTGTGTTGTTTTCAACAATGAACACCTCCTGGTTTCATGAGTGTATAGAGAATAGGCTTTTGACAAAAAATTCTCTTTGAAGCGGCTTACACTTCACACTCACATAGGTGATTTCTAACCATGTCATCTCGTAGATACACTATTTGGTCAAATCTGCCAAACTTAGCAAATCATTAAAAACTTTAAGCTTTATTAACTCATTAACAAGCCTTAAAGTCTTAACCTTGTTCCTGAACATTGTCTCCATCATGAGAATGGATTGAGTTGAATGACAATGTCGAACCGTCAGTCACAACTTTATTTTTCTCCTAGAACCTAGCTCTTGGGATCTCCAGTCTGCTAGATAGAGTTACCGCCATGCTGACTTGCCCTAAGCCGTAAACCCATTCCCTTAGATGATCTTTCAACTGCCTCTCTCACTAGGCCTTTCGTTAGTGGATCTGATACATTATCGCTTGACTTCACATAGTCAATTGTGATAATTCCACTAGAGAGTAGTTGTCTTACGGTATTATTTCTCTGTCGTATATGACGAGACTTCCCGTTGTACATAATGCTCCCTGCCCTACCTATTGCTTCTTGAGTATCACAATGTATGCAAATAGGTCCCACGGATTTTGGTCAGAATGGAATATCCTCTAAGAAATTTCGGAGCCATTCAGCTTCTTCACCGGCCTTATCTAAGGCAATGAATTCAGATTCCATTGTGGAGCGAGCGATACATGTCTGTTTGGACGATTTCCAAGAGACTGCTCCTCCTCCAAGTGTAAACACATAACCACTTGTGAATTTTACTTCATTTGACTCGGTGATCCAATTTGCATCACTATATCCTTCAATTATGGCAGGATATTTATTATAATGCAAAGCATAGTGTTGTGTATGTTTCAGATACCCCAACACACGTTTCATTGCCATCCAGTGAGTTTGATTCGGATTACTAGTGAACCGACTCAGTTTGCTAATAGCACATGCTATATCTAGTCGCGTACAATTCATAATATACATCAAACTACCAAACACTCTGGCATATTCCAATTGAGAGTCACTTTCACCTACATTCTTTTGAAATGTAAAGCTTAAATCAATTGGAGTTTTGACAACATTGAAATTCTAGTATTTGAACTTATCCAATATTGTTTCAATATAATGAGATTGAGATAATGCTAGTCCCTGAGGAGTTTTAAGAATCCTGATCCCTAGGATCAAATCAGTAACTCATAAGTTCTTCATATCGAACTTGCCGGACAGCATGCGCTTAGTAGCATTTATATCGTCAATATCTTTACCCATTATTAACATGTCATCAACATACATACAAACAATGACTTCATGATTCAGAACTTTTTTAATGTAAACACACTTATCACATTCGTTAATCTTGAATCTATTTGCCAACATTGTTTGGTCAAATTTAGCATGCCATTGTTTGGGTGCTTGCTTGAGCCCATAAAGCGACTTCACAAGTCTGCACACTTTCTCTTCTTTACCAGGAACTACAAACTCTTCAGGTTATTCCATGTAAATTTCTTCCTCCAACTCTCCTTTTAAGAAGGTGGATTTTCAGATCATGCACTGCCGCTAGTGCTATTAACATCCTAATTGATGTTATCCTTGTTACTGGAGAGTATGTATCAAAGTAGTCCAGACCTTCCTTTTGTCTGTATCCTTTGACTACAAGTCTAGCCTTATATTTGTCAATAGTCCAATCAACTTTCATTTTTCTTTTTAAAGATCCACTTTGATCCTAAAGGTTTATTTCCTGGAGGAAGATCAGCCAATTTCCAAGTATGATTACTTAAAATTGATTCGATCTCACTATTGACTACTTCTTTCCAATAAGTTAACTCAGGCGAAGACATAACTACTTTAAATGTTTGAGGCTCATTTTCAAGCAACAGTGCCACAAAATCTGGTTCGAAAGAAGTGGGTTTTCGTTGGCGATTACTATGCCTAGGATCCTCACTAGGTAGTGTATTTTCCGTTGATTCTTCCCGTGGTCGTTTAGGTCTTTCACTTGTCGACTCACATTCAATTTTATACGGATAAATGTGTTCAAAGAACTCAGCGTTATCTGACTCAATTATCGTATTAACATGAATCTCAGGATTATCAGATTTGTAAACCAAAAACCGACGGGCCTTACTGTTCACATCGTATCCAATAAATACACAATCCACTGTTTTGGGTCCAATTTTCACCCTCTTTGGTAAAGGAACCTCTACCTTGGCTAGACACCCCCCCACTTTGAAATATTTCAAGTTGGATTTCCTTCCTTTCCACAACTCATATGGAATTGATTGCGTTTTGCTACGGGGTACCCTATTGAGTACCTTATTAGCCGTAATGATGGCTTCCCCCCAAAGGTTTCGCGGTGAACCAGAACTGATCCCTTCTTCCTCCTTGTCTCTTTCTCTGCGGCCTGCGTGGGATTATCAAGGCATTCATCATTTCCTTTAATATTCTGTTCTTCCGTTCTGCCAAACCATTTGACTGTGGTGTATAGGGTGTAGTAGTTTGATGAATAATACCATATTTCAAACATATCTCTGCAAAAGGAGATTCATATTCTCCACCCCTATCACTCCGAATCATTTTTATCTTTAGATTCAATTGATTCTCCACTTCATTTTTGTATTGCTTAAATGCATCAATTGCTTTATCCTTACTGTTAAGCAAATATACATAATAAAATCGAGTGCAATCGTCAATAAAAGTTATAAAATATTTTTTTTCACCACGAGATGGTGTCGACTTCATATCGCATATATTTGTGTGAATTAAGTCTAAAGGTTTTGAATTTCTTTCAACAGACTTATAAGGATGTTTAACAAACTTACTTTCCACACAAATTTCACATTTTGATTTATCGCATTTGAAATCAGGCAATACTTCTAAAGTAACCAATTTTCGCAAGGCTTTGTAATTTACATGTCCCAAACGGGCATGCCATAAATCATTTGACTCCAATAAGTAAACAAAAGAAGAATTCTTATTAATACTGTCAACAACCATTACATTCAGTTTGAAGAGGCCCTCAGTGAGGTAGCCCTTTCCTAAGAACATCTCATTCTTACTTATTACAGCTTTGTCACTAACTAGGACACACTTAAACCCGTTCTTAACGAGCAGTGCAACAGAAACTAAATTCTTCATAATAGTAGGAACATGCAGAACGTTGTTCAAAACCAACACCTTGCCGGATGTCATTTTCAACATTACTTTCCCAGTTCCTGCATTCCTTGTTGTTGATGTGTTTTTCATGAACAAATCTTCATCAAACTTAGCAGGAGTGTATGTTGCAAAGGCTTCTTTCGCAGAGCAAATATGTCGAGTGGCACCTGAGTCGAGAAACTACTCCTTGGGATTTCCAACTAAGTTGCACTCCGAGATCATTGCACAAAGGTCATCTGCATCTTCCATCTCTTCCACGATGTTTGCTTGACTTTTGCCTTTGTCTTTGTCTTTGTCCTTTCTTGGAGCACGACAGTCAGAAAACTTGTGACTAGCCTTACCACAGTTGTAACAGTTGCCCTTGAATTTCTTCTTGGCCTGTTCTGACTTCTGTCCATTGGACTTCTTTCTCTTCTTGCCTTTAGTAGGAGCTTCTTTAACAATATTAACTCCAATTTTTGTCGAACTCTTACGAGACTTCTTTTTGGTGGTCTTGTTATCTTCCTCAATCTTGAGTCGAATCACAAGATCTTCAAGCTTCATTTCCTTACGTTTGTGCTTTAGATAATTCTTGAAGTCCTTTCCACGAAGAAGGTAACTTCTCGATCATTGCAGCCACTTGAAAATCTTCATTTACTACCATATCTTCAGCAATCAGATCATGGAAAATAAGTTGAAGTTCCTGCACTTGTGATCCAACAATTTTACTATCTACCATTTTATAGTCTAAAAACTTTGCGACCACAAAATTTTTCAAGCATGCATCTTCTGTCTTATATTTCTTCTCAAGTGCATCCCACAATTCTTTCGAAGTTGTCATTGCACTATAGACATTATATAAGTCATCTTCTAAAGCACTCAGAATGTAGCCCTTACATAGGAAGTCTGCATGTTTCTATGCTTCAATAATCATGAATTTTTCTCTGTCTGGCATTTCAGCAGCAGGCACTGGAGTTTCTTCATTGGTAAATTTCTGCAAACCAAGAGTGGTAAGCCAGAAAAATACCCGTTGCTGCCATCCTTTGAAATTCACGCCAGAAAATTTTCTCGGTTTCTCTGCTGGTGGTACAACAGTTCGGGGTGGTGCAGCAACAGCCACTGTAACATCGTTGTTTGCCATTTCTGATAAACAAAAATCGATACAGACTTAGTAAGCAATAACTTAAAATTGAAGACTTAAAGGAGTATAAAACCATGAAGGTTTTTGTCTCCACCAGAAACACAAATTAAAAATAAAATAATAATTTCCTTAAGATTGTTGCCAATCTATGTTTAAAACAGAATTACTTATTCCAATAAACTTTACAGAAACACGAAGTAACCAGAGTTTTAATGAACCAGTAAGAATAATAGAACAAACATTAATTCAGAACAACTAAAATCTGTAAAACATATCAGAATCTGGAAATAGACAGAACGGAAAATGATCAAGCCCACTGAATGCACAGTGTTCCCTTAAGGAAATTATTCTCCTCTAGTATCCGAGGTTTGATTTGGAATATGTCCTCCCAGGATAGAATGATCTCAATCACCAGCATATTGATACCCAAAACTCCGGTGGGAGCGAACCACTCAACAGCAGTACAGTACACGAAGAAACTTTGTGAAAAAGAAGAAGAAGAAATCAGAAAAATTCGTAAGGAAAAAATTTGAAGAATTAATTTATTTATAGGCAAGAAGAACTGGTTCCTAAAGGTTGCAACCCTTTCAAAATCCACGCGGCCATTCATGAAAGTTTGCAACCTTTCAAACGGTCATGGGTGTTCCTGAAAGTTGCAACCTTTCAGAACAGTCACTTCCAATGGCGAAAAATTCAAATAAAAGGGGAAAGAATTTAAATAAAATGGGTCGCGCGCGGATCCGAGTCGGGTCGGTCAATTAACAGAATAATCGAAATGTTTCGGTTAATTAACTAATTAATTGAAACGTTTTGGCCATTTAATTTAATTCAATTAATTAAATAAATAATTAACTAAATAATTTAAAACAAACTTTGTCCAAAAATAATCTCTCGATCATTTTCCAAAGCCAAAGCCGAAGCCGAAGCCGAAGTCGAAGCCGAGCCGAGCGAGCGACGACGACGCGAAGGGGGTCCCTCTTTCCAACCCTTTTAACAATTAATAGGAGTGTTTCTATATTTAAACTCTTCTATTTTTCTTTCCACCATTGATGAGGGAGAAATACCTTTTCACTAAAGCATAAGAGGACTTTTCAAGTTCCCAACTTTCCAAGTTCCTATCTTTTCATCTTCCCTCCATTTCCATTAACTCTTGCTACATACCCAACATAAATTAGGAAGTGGTTGGAGAGTTCATTCTTTATTTTACTCTCACATAGAGAATAGAGAGTAAAATAGATGTGAGTTGGAGATGATCTTAAGCATAGCAAACAAATTGCATTGTGCTCCCTCTGTTTACTTTTTTTTTTATCATATTTGTATTTGACACTCATTAAGTAGGCGTTTGGACATGCGATTTTATATCCCGATATGAAATCAAAAGATGAAATCAGCGTACATGCAATTTCAAGATGATTTTATCTCATGTTATGAAATTCCAAATTCTCCAAAAAAAAATATGATTTGAGAATTTCAAATACAAAAATCGACACATAAGTTTTATTTCATATGTAAATAAGATTTATAATCCATCTCATTACTTTTAAAACTATTTAAATCTCATATAACAATTATTCTCACCAATATAAAAGTTCATATTACTTCAAATCAATTCCTACTTTACCATTTATATTCGGCAAATTCATTATTTTTTATCAATTTTTTTACCAACCAATGTTCAATTTTGATTTTCTTATTCAATTAAAATTTGATCAATAAATATTGTATTTTCTTTTAGAATAACTTTATGATAGTGTATTATGCTAAGTATTTTATAAAGTTTTGCCTATTTGGTAAGATTGTATAAAGAATTGAGATAATTTTAATAGTTTTACAATTTATGGAGTTTTTATGTTTATGAGAAAAATGCAACATAAAAAGTTCAAATTACATGTCCAAACAAAACTTCAAATCATAATTTCATACCGCATGAAAAATGGGCCCAAGAAACTGATACTCATTGATATGAATATTTTGTCATATTATCGTTACTAATTGATGTTTAGTATTAGATCTTAAAATATGATTTGAGGAATAAATAATTAATGCTAAAATTAAAATAATTTAAAATAATTTATTTTTTAATAAAAATAAAATAAAAAATAAAAAAATCATTTTTTAAACAGTGAATAAATAAAATAATCATAAAAAGTATTTAATTATCGAGTAAGTAAGTTGAGGTGAAAAATGACTAGCTTAGATGAGCGTCATGTGATAGTAATTATATGTGCCAACACATTTTGGCGGAGTTCACAAAATTTAAAAAGTGACCGTTAAAGAATGATTCACTTTTTTCCACACTCTTCTCGTTCCTTGTTGACTAACAAACAAAATCAAATACACACTCTTTCTTTATTATTTGTCATTTATAAATTTAAAAATAGAATTAATTATATTTTTTATTTTATCTTTAAAATATTTTTTTGAAAGTATAAATATGATGAAGCTTTTAAAAAAAAATTCATTATCAATCTTGATTTTAATAAATAAATTAATATATTTGATTTTACTAAATTATTTATATTTAGCATGCTTTGAAAATCTAATAGAATTAATAGTATTCAACATGTTATAAAAAAATACACTCTATCCGTCTCTAATTACTTGTCCAATTTTTTTTACTTGTCCCTTTTTACTTGTCCATTTTGACGAATCAAGAAAATACACTTTTTTTTACTTAAACCTTCAATTAATTACTTTGAAAAATGTAGAACTTCTTGAAAATGTTAAATTTTTAATTCATAAACTTCATAATTAATATGAATAAAATGGTAAACTCATTATGTCAATCATTATTTTCTTAAAATGTGTGTCAATTCAAAAGTAGATAAGTAATTATGAATAGAGGGAGTAAGAATAAAATTTAAAAAATATAATTAATTTTTTCTTCATTTACTAAAATGAATAAATATACAAAAATAAATAAATATAGTTGGATAGAATAAAAGAAAATAGAATGAGTAGTAATTGAAGAAAGTAGAGGGTTTAATTATTATGTAAAGTGGTATGTTTGAATTAAATAAAGAATAGTAGTAAGAGATAAGAAAAAAGGGAGAATAGGGTGATAATTTGAATTTTAAAGGAACTGCTTTGAAAAGATACTGACAGCTCGTCTCCGTCCCAGTGTACTCTAGTGTTGAGCTTCTTCTTCCTCTCCATTCCCATTTCCCTTACTTTTCTACTACGGAAAAATCTCAATTCTCTCTCTAGTTTTCAATTGAAGAATGGCTGGATATGTTGGTGTATTGGTATCGGATCCATGGCTGCAAAATCAGTTTACTCAGGTTGAGCTTCGGAGTTTGAAATCTCACGTATGATTTCTCTAACTATTCTCTTTCATTATCAAATTCTCTATGTTCGAAATCACTTCCGACTTCATTTTCATTTTCTGTGCAGTTCGACACAATGAAGAGAGAGAAGGGATGTTTGACGCTTGCCGACTTGCCTTCACAAATGGCGAAACTGAAACAAGTCGGAGAAAATCTTACAGAGCAAGAAAGAGAGTCGTTTATCAGAGATTCCTATAAATGTTTGGATGAAGACGTTGATTTCGAGATATTTCTTCGGGTATGCCGCCGCTCATGTTGGTGGAAACTTTAATTTTTTCTTTTCGTTTCAAAGTCTGAATTACTTGAAATAGCTGTTGGATCATCCGTCACCTGATTTGAAATAATTTTTTTTAAGCCTATTTATTGTAGATTAAACCTATAAAATCATAAAGTTCATATCTCGTATTTGTATACAACTTTTTGTCCTTTATAATTGCGTTTAGGATAGAAGGTTTGGACTTGATTATAAGAATTTTGAGTATGCAGAACACAATCAATTTGGAAAACTAAAAGAAAAGAGTATTTTGAAAAAGAAAAGATAATAGATGCATACATTGATTAAATCTCTCTAATCTATGTCAATGTGATACTGATTTTGTTGTTTTATTTATTCAGTCCAATCCTCAGAAAGAAACTTGCGATTTTGATGCTAGTAGAAAATTAATTTCCATGCACAAATATGCATGTATCAGTTTAAAACAATACTACTTCCTTGTGAATATAAGTGTGAAAGTTTCTCTAAGTTTGTAACAACCAAGAAAGGAAAACTTTGGGTAAGCAAACTGACATCTTTTACATCTCTGCTTATTAGTTAAAGAGGTAGAAATATAGATTCACACAGACATTTAATTTGAAGTGTTCCACTTTGTTTCAGAACATAGTCATCAAGAATCAGTAGTGGATATATCTATAGAATGCAATAATTTGTTAACTTTGTGACAGGTCTATTTGACACTCCAAGCACATGCTGCAGCAAGAATGGGAAATAATGTCAAGAACTCATCAGCTTTCCTAAAGTCTCCAACTTCTACATTACTTCACACAATTAGTGAATCTGAGAAGGCATCATATGTTGCCCATATTAACAACTATCTTGTGGGAGATGAATTTTTGAAAAAATTCCTTCCTATTGATCCTTCTACAAACGATCTCTTTGAGATTTCCAAGGATGGAGTTCTTATATGGTCAGCATCAGTCTCGCTATTTCTTGTACACATGTCTCAAGAGCTTGTAAACCCATAGTCTGATTGTCAATTAAATTGCCCTTTGTTGCAGTAAGCTTATCAATGTGGCTGTGCCTGGAACAATTGATGAACGAGCAATAAATATGAAGAGAATGCTTAATCCATGGGAAAGGAATGAAAATCATACTTTGTGCCTAAACTCTGCAAAGGCTATTGGATGTACTGTGGTCAATATTGGGACACAAGACTTTATTGAAGGAAGGGTATGTGTCTCCTTATGATTTTCTGCTCATATATTTTGACTATGTTTCCTTTCGAGTCCCTTGGAAAGCATATTTCTCATCAGATGGAGTAGGATTCTTTATCTTGGGCTCTGAGCAGAGTTAGCGTGATATCAACTGCTAATTTTATGTTAGTCTAAATAGATTAATCTTTAGCATTATTCTAACAAAGCACTCAATAATTAGTTTGGCCTTTCCTTTCTCTTATCATTTGGTACGGCTGACAAGCTTAAATTTTTTGTTACATTGGAGAAGTTCATTCTGTTCTGGACTCTATTGTATTCGAAGGCATTCAATTACCCATGTCCTTTCCCTTGCTGCCTTTGCAGCATCTGGTTCTCTGGTCTGTGGCTGGATGATGATGACTTTGATCAAAGGCTTGAGAAAAAATCTTGTCAAGATGTTACTGAATTATGTGTTGCATGTTTACTGGTTTTTACTACGTAATATTTACTCCAACTCTTGACATGAAGAGTGTTTTTTCATGTGGTTTTATGAGTGACATTCTTTGATTACCTTGGCCTTTTGGAGTAACAATTATACTGCATTAACACTTTGTTGTGTGATTTTTCTCCAGAGGCATCTTGTTCTTGGAGTAATATCTCAAATTATTAAGGTGAGGGCTCTGAATGTATACTTTATTGAATACTTAATGTGATTTTCAAATTTGAAGTTTTGGAGCAACTTTTTATACGACTAGATTACCTTACCAATAGCAGCCGTCATTAAGATACAAAATGGTGTTACCATATATTTTAAATCTTAAGACACAAAACTGTAGTCTTATATTTCCCAAGGAGATTGATTTTTTAATCACGCTATTTCAGATTCAACTATTGGCAGACCTCAATCTAAAGAAAACACCTCAATTGGTGGAGTTAGTTGATGATAGCAAGGTAGAGTGGACGTTATCTCGTAAAATGATTTGTTCATGTGACTATCTTCCAAAAAAGCTTGTGTTATATGATTCAGCTCAATTTTATTATCTCAGGATGTAGAAGAGTTGATGAACCTTCCTCCAGAAAAGATCTTGCTTAGATGGATGAATTTTCAATTGAAGAAAGCTGGATACAACAAAATTGTGACAAACTTCTCTTCTGACATAAAGGTAGATGGCAATGAATTGGACTTGTGTACCAATCGAGCATGAAAACAATTTTTCTTTAGTTTATTCTATATATCTGCAGCTTTTATTTAATCCTTCCAAAGAAGATAGTTTTCCCTCAAATGGTGGTAGAGGCTCTATTGCTGGTGACTCTATTTTCTCTTCCCTATTTTTGGTCAACATGAACAATAGAGTAATGGTTCTAGACATATTTTAATAACTACTCCTTCAACCGCTTCAATTTATGTGGCGTAGTTTTACTGACATAAAGATTTATACAGAAAAAAGACTTTTGGAACTTGTGGTGTAGACATGCCATGAGAGTTCTGTGGCTTATAAAAGCATGATGCCGTGAAAGGTAAAATGGAAAGATTAAAGTTAAATTGTTTTCATGTAAGAAAGATGACTTTGGAACAGACTACAGTGCCGCATAAAATGTAATTGCGGGAGTAAACTTTATGGAATATCTTGGTCTATACATTGAAACTACCACCAGTAGAGTCTGTTTCAGTTTATTCATTTTTCTTCTCCCAATGCTCCAGGGTGATAAATAAGTCTGGCATAGAAATATGGTATATAATAATCAATTTGAGCAAACAACATATCCTTACTGCCCTGTGTCCTATGATAAGTGAGATAATCTGTACAAACTGTTAAGTTTTATGTAAAAAGCACTCAATTCAGACTTTCTTGTCCCATACTCAATAATAAATCAAAAGAGCTTTCAGTTTTAATCTCTTCTATGTGGTTTCTCATTTTGTAGACATAATGCTAATTCTTAAGTTATTTAATTGCTTACGTAGGATGGAGAAGCTTATGCTCGCCTCCTAAATGTTCTAGCCCCAGAGTACACCACTCCTTCCATGCTCACTGTAAGAGACCCTTCAGAAAGAGCAAAATTGGTTCTAGAACATGCAGATAGGATGGGCTGCAAAAGATACCTAACAGCAAAAGATATTGTGGAAGGTTCTCCAAATCTTAACCTTGCATTTGTGGCACATATCTTTCAGCATAGGTGAGAATAAATTAAATGTTTCTTTTCACTCTAATTGTGAGCTTACTAATTGTTAGCTGTGTTTTTCTTTTTGGCTTTTACACCTACCTAGAAGAAGACAGTTTTAGCTGGTTCTTCTAAGTTCTTGAAGAACTTTAGTTGCAAGCCACATTTTCTTGGATTCTACCTTGGTACTTCTAAAAGCTACAAGTTTTTATGCATTGCAGTGTCCTTCTAGCTTGCTTCTTGGATAATTACATATCACTAGCTCACAGTTTATGCCAGCAAAGAGATTTGAATAGAAAGAGTTGATTCTTGTATAGTTGTCAGTTGACCTGAAATTTATTATAGGTTTTGCCATAATCTAAAACACTTCTAAGGCCTACTGTAGTTGTCATTATTACCACTCGTCAGGTAGTTGTTCCGTAACACCACTAGTTCATTCACCAATTTTGCTGTATAAAGCTGATATGCTATAGTATTGGAGTTACGGTAAAACTTGTATTCACACTTTACTGGGGCTTGCATTCTGTAAACTTTCGTCTATTTGATTGTTTTGTTTCAATCTATAAACTGATCATAAATCTCTCATCTACAGGAATGGGCTTTCAACTGAAGCAAAGCAGGTATCGTTTGTTGAGACATCACCAGATGAAGCTCAGATGTCCAAGGAAGAAAGATCATTTCGCTTTTGGATTAATAGTCTTGGAAACTCATCATACATAGACAATGGTTTCGAAGATCTGAGAGATGGGTGAGTGTTTCCTTGATACCTAGTATAGAAAATTTCCCCATGGTAGTATAATAATACCCTGGAATTAGTTCAGTTTCTTTTTGATCCATTGCAAATAAAGAACTTCAATTCTGCTCTTATCTTATTTGGCTTTTACAGAAGTTCTTTCATTAACATTTTTGTGAAGAGCACTTTTCTGGCTATGTTTCATTCAGTGTGTATGTTTGCCTTTTGCAGATGGATGCTTTTGGAGACACTTGACAAGGTCTCCCCAGGAATTGTTAATTGGAAAATTGCCACTAAACCTCCAATTAAGATGCCTTTCAGAAAAGTAGAAAATTGCAACCAAGTAGTCAAGATTGGCAAACAATTGAAATTTTCCCTAGTAAATATTGCTGGAAATGACGTTGTTCAGGGGAACAAGAAGCTAATATTGGGTAAGCCTTCTGTTTTATTTCCCCACTGAATTAGAAATCAAAAGGTTCAAAATTGTTATGGACCAACCGCTTTATTTCTTTGTGTTTCAGCTTACTTGTGGCAGTTAATGAGATGTAACATGCTTCAGCTCTTAAAGAATTTGAGATTTCACTCCCATGGAAAGGAAATTACTGATGCCCACATTTTGGAGTGGGCTAACAGCAAAGTAAGAAACTCAGGAAGCCAGAGTCATATGACAAGTTTCAAGGTATCTTCTCTACAAATATTACTAAAATCCCAGTAGTTTTAAGGTATTGTTTCCTGTGATCTCAATATCCCAAAATCAGAAAAATGTAGTAGACAAACCTGTAACTATTTCCATAAATCATGAATTTGCTTAGAAGTCATTAAACATTGTGTCTTTCAACTACAATCAAGCTAGGTAAAGATCAGTTCCTCGTACAGGTAAAAAAGTTTATACTGGTCTAAGCATCATGTCAACAAGCTATGCAAGTGTTACTGCTTACCCATGGAATCAGGTGACTAAATATGGGAACCAAGCTTTGAAGAAACAAATAAAGTCCATAGTAAATTGTTTATTCATTTTCCTTGCGATATCAGCTTTTGATGAGTCCAGATGCTTTATTTGCATTACTGTTGGCCTGAGGCATATTTAGAAATTAGAATGTTGCAATAACATATTCTGCATCAGAGTAAATGTCCCATGTTGGGAATATATATATAGTTGTCGTTTGGTAGAGTGTATTAGCAAAAATAATGCATGCATTAATTATATGTATTAGTAATCCCTTGTTTTGTGCATTTTTTCATGCTATGTATACCTAATGCTTGCATTGGTTATACACTCTATTGTGTATTGAGGGGAGTGTATTACTAATACCATGGATTTCTGGGTATTAGTAATGCAAAGGATTTAATACATGCATTAATATTGTTAAAGACCCAATTACCCCTCAAAAGTACTTTTACATCTTTTCCACCATAATTGTGAAGGATACTTTTGTAAATAAATATTTTTATACAATGCATACTGTTTTTAATACACCAAACCAAACAATGCATAAGAAATAATCTATGCATAACTAATACAAGTATAACTAATACATGCATTGCTAATGCTTGCATTACTAATACACTCTATTGGGTATTATTTTTATACACTCTACCAAACGACCGACAAGGCATGAGTTGAATAATGTGCTACAAGATGTCCAGTTCATATATTTAATTTTACTTCTATTTTACCCCTTGGTTTACTACGATGAAAAAGGTGTGGACTTTAATTTTATTTACAGGATAAGAGTTTGTCAACTGGAATCTTTTTCCTGGAACTACTAAGTTCGGTTCATCCTCGAGCTGTTAACTGGAGTCTTGTAACAAAAGGGGAAACTGGTAATTTTCTTTCAGACTTGAACATGTTCCTGCTTCCAGTAATTCAAGTCAATATATTTGCTTAGTGGTGCACAACAGAAATTGGTTCTTGATATTTTCACGCAACGTATGTCGTTGCTCTTTTTGTTTTGGTTTTGCATCACGATAACAATTGATTATCAAATGTACAACAACAACAACATACCCAGTGGAATCCCACAAGTGGGGTTTGTGGAGGGTAAAGTATACGCAGGCCTTACCACTACCTCGTAGAGGTAGAGAGGCCGTTTCCAAAAGATCGTCGGCTCAAGTGTAGCAAATCCAAGTATAGAGAGTAAGAAAACAATGAGAAAAATGGAAGCAGTGCAAATCCTGCAAGAAAGGGACAAGAACAACAAATAGTGTGACAATCAAAACTAACTAAACAACTGACTACAATACTACAACTAGTATGGCAACAAACACCTAAACCCTCGAAAAGCAAGACAACACTCCATTGCCTACTAACTTCTACCCTAATACGCGCTCTCCACACCCTACTATATAAGGTCATGTCCTCAGTAACTTAGAGTTGAGTCATATCTCGTCTAATCATTTCTCCCCAATACTTCTTCGGTCTACCTTTACCTCTCCTCTTATCCATTATAGCCAACCATTCGCACCTCCTCACTAGGGCGTCTCCACATCTCCTCTTCACATGTCCAAACCATCTCAATCTCGCTTCCCTCATCTTGTCCACCACAGAGGCTACTCCCACCTTATCCCGAATATCCTCATTTCTAATCTTATTGCTCCTTATATGCCCACACATCCACCTCAACATCCTTATTTCCACGACATGCATCTTTTGAACATGGGAGTTCTTGATTGACCAACACTCCGCCCCATACAACAAAGTCGGTCTAACCACCACTTTATAAAACTTATCTTTAAGTTTCGATGGTACTTTTTTAATCACATAAGACTTCGGATGCAAGCCTCCATTTCATCCACGCCGCCCCAATACGGTATGTGATATCCTTATCGATGTACCTACTTTCCTGGATTATGGACCCCAGGTACTTGAAACTATCTTTCTTGGGGATAACCTGAGTGTCAAGCCTCACTTCCACACTTGCCTCTTACATTGAATCACCGAATTTGCACCCCAAATACTCTGTTTTGGTCCTGCTTAACCTGAACCCTTTAGTCTCTAAATATTATCTAATATAATTTGATGTAAATGTTGAGGGATGCCCGACTGAATTATATGGTGATTTTTGAAATAATTACCAGATCTCCTTTCACTTTTGCTTAACACACACATATCATGTGTAGCTTTTTCCGAACAATAATTTCAGAAATATTTTAGTCAAATGACTGGAATACTTTTTTTTTAAGTAACAGAGGTGCCGAGGTTTAAAAACATCACATTCCCATCAGCCCATCCTTTATGAACCGAACCCTAAGCACAACAGCTATATGTCATATAGCATAACCTTTATGTCTGCTTTTGCGTAACTATACAATCTGTTTCGTGGCTCTAAAACAGACTAAACAGTAATAACTGAATCTTATCTTTCAATCAATTTCTTTGCATTCAGACAGCTGAATGTTGTTATAGTTTCCTTCCTCTTCTCCTACTGTGATGGAGCTAAGATCACACCTCTGAGAAACTTCGTCACCTGTACCTTTTGGTGGGAGTTTGCTTTCACAGTTCATGTAGTATGCTTGAGGATGACTCTCTGATTCATTTAAAATTTTGGATGATGCAGAGGAACAGAAGAAGATGAATGCAACCTACATAATCAGTATTGCCAGGAAGCTTGGATGCTCAATTTTTTTGCTGCCTGAAGATATAATTGAGGTAATTGTTCATTTTTATGCAGTTGTCTTTTGGTGCTTTCTTTTACTTCTGTTAATTGCCACTAAGACATTCTAATAATTGATGCATCCTTCCTGAACAGAGGTTTCATATCTAATAATGCCTGGATTATTTTACTTTTAAAAAAAATAATCCCCTCTTTTAGGTTTGGAAACCCATAGTAGCCAATGTATTGGGCAGAACTCACAAGTCTCTTCTAGTATGCTGCAAAACTAATATAATGGTGTGTTGAATCAGGTAAACCAAAAGATGATCCTTACGCTGACAGCAAGTATAATGTATTGGCACTTGAAACAACCGTCGGAGGACCAAAGTTTTGCATCTTCAGATAGTGATAGTAGCTCTGTGGACACAGCCTCTACCTCAACGTTGGACGATACAGCTTCCGAGTCTTCAGCGGATGATATCAGTAACAGATAACCGGCTGATTTTTCCAGATATATCATGTGCTTCTTCTATTGAAATTTCAAAAGATTCATAGATTGTTATCACTTTGTAAAAATTGAAAGCCTTTTTCCAGAAAACAAACACAAAATGTAGATATAGTAAGAAAGTTGTAATTGTATTGGATATTAGAAGGCACTATAACGTGTGCCTCTGGTTGTATCATATCCATAGTGTCTCTTACGTTTTGTCATCGCCTTCCTATGAAAGTTTTGCTTAGAGTTTAGGATCGAACCAATCATTTGGAACGAGAGTAATAAAAAACAATGATTTCATTTTTTTAAATTGTAGGTAGTTATATTTATTTTAATTGATCTCTGATTAATTGTTTACGTAGTTGGGATCATTCTTCAAGATGTTTGAAGGAACATTTTATATATTAAGTTGATAATGGCTTCTTCTCAAGCCATGTTTATGTTCTAAGGACCCTTTGGTAGGAGGTATTAATCAAAATAGTCCATGGAATAAAATTTAGGCGAACAAAAACATTGTTTGGTTACTTAGTTATACCTCATACAAGGTTTTATTTTATCCCTAGAAAAGGGAGGGGATAACTAATCCAAGGCTTAACAATTCTTGGATAAGACCCCTAAATGACTAAACTATTCCCAAATCTTTTTTCCTATTTTTTTTTTTTGTAATTTAATGCTCTTTTTTATTTATATGAGAATATTTATAAATATTCTTTTAAATTCTCCAAATTCGTTTCATGTAATTTGATGATTTCACTTATTAATATTTTTTTCTCCATGTTTGATTTGTTATATTAGGTTAATTTTTTTAGTTTTATTTTTAAGATTGAGTTCGTCAATTGACCACTTGAACTATTTTTTTTTTTTAAAATTAGCTTCGTGTATTTGAACAATTTAAGTAACCTTAAATCTATGTTAAGTTTAAGGTATATTTGACCAACAAAAAAAATTAAAAATATACCATTCTATCAAGCATCTCTATGGTGACATCACACCTCAAAATTAATAATAATTTTTAAAATATATTTTAGTATTTAACTTGAAAAATTAAATGAAATATAAGATCTCATAATAACTTAAGGGTATAATAGGAATTTTTTTTTCTAGAATTTTAAACCAAACATAAGATAAAATGAGAAACAATGAACTAAACACTTGATAAAAAATAATCCCTGCATTACTAAACCTGACATACCGTGAGTTTACGGTATTTCTAATACGTTTCACTTACAAGTTGTGTGTGTCTAGGGCCTTTTTATATTGGTTTTTATGTGTTTTATCATGTTTTGCAGGAAAAGTGTTCAAGCGCGAAAGTTTAGAGATAGCTGAACCAAATGCAGAAAAAGGCATTCACGGAGGTCATCTACGGACCGTAAGTCCATTCACGGTCCGTAGGTGATGAC
>JAJOOS010004947.1:0-16251 GCA_029582725.1 Solanum chiquidenum
TCTCAATATACCAAACCGAGCCTAGTAGAGTCTTGTGGAATGGTATGGAGACGTCTGTATTGTTTCTCGATAGGCTACAATACTTTAGGAAATCTCTCTGTTTTCTTCTCTTTTTTGTGTTATGACTTGATTTCTATTGGTATCTGGTGATCTAAATTGGTATCTATTATCTTTCCCTCTTCTGTACGTAGATGGTTAACACGTGATACAACGTTGTCAGGTCCGTAGCTCCCATCAATGAGCCAACAGAGAAGCCCGCAGCAAGAGGTCGTGGTCGAAGTAGGGTCCGAGGAAGGGTAGCACTCGCCAGGGGTGGATCCCAGTTGAGAATGTTCCTAGGGAAGAGGCCCCTCATACACCCCAAGAAGATGTGGAAAAGAATGCAGAGATCAAAGATGAAGAGGATGTTGGACCAGAGGAGGACGCATGGGCTGAGACTACAGGTCTTCCTCCCTTATACCTAGTGATAGCTCAGTAGATCATGACCTTTCTGAATATGGTGGTTAGCTCTAGAGTCCTTCCCACAGTGCAAGCTTCTCATAACATAAGTAAAGAACAATAAAGAGTAAAACCACATTTTGAGTGATAAGAAATTTTTCATAAAAGCAAGCGAAAGTCTAGACTTGTCTCATTTAGCCATCTATTACAATTGAAACATCAAATAGGGTCACAGCCCTTACCAATATAGTTCTTAAATGAAAGTAAAAGAAAGGAAATAGAAAATCACCATCCGTCCTCGAACCATGAGGACTCACTAATAATCAATGACAATAGTCAATCCAAGTTTTGCACATGAAGGAGATCACCTCAAGGACCGGAACCTACACTTATAGAAAATATAGAAGAAATATGGGTTAGTACATCCATGCAAGAAATCATTGAAAACATGCTAAAAATGACATTTTGGTTCAAAACCATGCATTTTACCAAGTTTGAACTCATCATGAATACATTGGAAATCGTAAGTCATAAACCATATTGTCATGCATAAATCATCATATTATAATGGCAGCATATCATAAGTACTCTCAAAGTCTACTTATGCAATGCATGATCAAGATCCCATAATCCTACTCATACTAAGTAAAGCTTCTTGAATAACTATGGTCTATAAATCATATTCTTGTCCATATTAACATATTAGGGAATAAGCCTTAATCGACATAGACCATGTGAGTCAACATAGAATCTGGTGTCATGCCCCACACCGAAAAGAGGTGTCCTACTTGCCTAAGGTAGAACTAACATGTATTAGATTTTAGGAGGATCCATTAGCTAAATACCTATGGGGCACATAGTTTATGGGATAAGAAGATTGTTACTAGAAACCCACCCTTTCTAGTGGGGGATCTTCCATCTCAAGAGATATTTTCTAGAAACCTGCCCTTTCTAGCAGGGGAGCTTCGATCTCATATTAAATATCCACTCGGTGCTAAGCATAATTCCCATTGAGTACATATTAAGTCTCAACTTAAGTTCATAATCATGGAAGAGTTCCTTGACACTCAATCCAACATTATTCATAAGATAGCTCGTAGATTCAATAGGTAAGAATATCATTTCACCTTTAGAATCATCATATTGTGAGTAAACCTTTCACATTATATTCATATTCATACATAAGTGTTTACATGAGGATAATCACCCAATCATCACAACAATTAGATTATAATCATATCCACTTTACTCTCAAAGTGATCTAAATGCAAATACATAAGCCTCATCACATACATAATTCTTATGCTTTGTCCTTCAAGGACCATAGGTCACATTCAATCAACATATCTAGGATTACTACACTAGACATAATTGATAGCATAATTTGAGTAACCCAACTATTACAAGCATAATCTCATATCATCCTTTTAAGATCAACAATTCACATCATATTATCCAAATTTGGGAAATTAGGGATTTCATGGATTTTTGGGGGAATTCATCGTAAATCAACAATAAATCATCAATTCAATCATAATATATCATAAATCAACCATTAAAAATGATTTTGGAAAGAACCCACAAGATTGAAGTCAAACCCAAACTTTGGGGAGATCACTAGTTTTGAAATTGAATTTTGAGGGGCTCCTTGGATGAAAATTATCCATGGATGAAGGACTACCATACCTTAGTAATGATTCTTCAATTAAATTGAGTGAAATAACTTATACGCTCAAATTACACCTCCTTACAGAAATGTAAGCGACTGTTATCACGTAAAGAACCCAACTTGGAGGTTGTGGTCGATCCCACGAGAAACTTTGGGGAGATCACTAGTTTTGAAATTGAATTTGGAGGGGCTCCTTGGATGAAAATTATCCATGGATGAAGGAATACCATACCTTAGTAATTATTCTTCAAATAAATTGAGTGAAATAGCTTATACGCTCAAATTACACCTCCTTACAGAAGCGTAAGCGACTGTTATCACGTAAAGAACCTAACTTGGAGGTTGGGGTCGATCCCACGAGGAATATGGTCTAGACTTAAGTTCACCTTGCAGTTATATCCGTTTAGCCAATGTATTTCCAAAACAAGTCATTAAAAGGGGGGGAATTTGTGTAACGAATTCTAGAAAATTATGTAATTAATTAGTGAGCAAGATTCAAACTTTGGTTGTTATCAAGATGAGAAAGAAACTAGGGCGTATGTGTTCCCCATAAGCTCATAACTCCGTAATCCTAGTAATAGCAATCCTTCCCTAATGTATTACATGCAAAGTGGTAAGTTAGGTATCCCTATATCCTTGGTCCGGCAGCGAATTTCACCCTGCACCTTGGTCCGGCTATGTGTGTATAATTTACTAGACCTTACATTTACCTCATATTAGACATCACATCGATGTATGGCTTAGTTTACACCCTCGCACAAAATCGACATTAGACTATTAGATAGTATCACACTAAATCTATGTTGATCTTTTCTTGTTAATTACCTCCTTGGTCCGGTAAGTAGTAACAAGGGGAGTTCTAACGCGTGCACTCGTTAAAAAGATTTCTAAGCGAAAGAATTATCAATGCATGCAACAACACTATTCAAGAATTGCTTAATTACTATTCATACTTCATTAATCACTCATGGTTCCCACAACCCTAGTTGTGGATTTAGTTACCTATAATAGCAAGAACACAATTCATAATATTAGAAGAAGAAATCATGAACTTAGGTAATAGATTAGAATAAACCCAAAATCTCAACTTGAATTTCAAAGTCCAAATCGTCGAAACGTGCTTATGAAATTAAGAATTGCTAAAGTTGCAAGTTAATCTCCAAAGCCACAAACTAGAACAAGAATAATAATGTCTCTCCCCAAATAAGAAGAAGAAAAGAACCCTCAAAAGTATCTCCTATCAATTATCTCTCTCCCCCAAATAATTATTTATAGATATAGGAAACCCTAAATAAAATAATTGAGTTCAAGACAAAATAGGAAAAAAAAACCCAATTAAATTGGATTTCCAATTGCTCACTGGATTTCTCCAAATTGTTGGCGGCAGAAAGGCGGTTAGCTGTTGACACGTGGCAGCAGCAAGCCAAATTCAAATTGAATTGGCAATTCGTTCACATTGACATCATATGTATAAATATATTATTATATTAAATTTAATCTATTAAGTTGTCTGTTTAATTTCCTTCTTTAACCTTCCATCATTAATTCATTTTAGCTCCAAACTTTTTCATTTTTCCACCAATTTAATCCTACATATAAAATATACTATTTAGCACAATCCATAAAATTCAAGCTCAAAAAGGACAAATATAAATAATAAATGTGAGGTAAATAATGATTAAAAATATGTATTTTGGTCTCACATCAATAGCCTTGATTCTTCAAGCCCTAGCTTCAATTTTACCCTTCTTCTTCCTGAGTTCTAGAGAGAGAAATTTTGCATAGGAGATGAACTTTGAGCAAAATATTTGGGTGTTTGGAAAATATGAAGTAATTGGGTGTATTTTGACTTGAAATGCCTTATATAGTTGTATAAAAATAATACAAAACGACCTCACTTTGATAGGGCTTAAAAAGGACATACCAAAAATAACCCTCACTTAAAGTGAGTTGCCCAAGTGCCACTAGGGGCCCCACAAGCCGTGGTCCCTCTCTTGGTCTTGGGGCAGTAGCTAGGCAACTTGTTCCTTAAACTCACACGCCAAAGGCAATTCCATGAAGGGCTCCACGATTCGTGGTCCCTCTTGTGGGTCTTGAGGCAGTGGCTAGGCCAAGGTACCCTCAATGGCCATCTCACAAAGGCAAGACCACGACCACTCCCATGAGCCATCTAAGGCTTCACGAGCCGTGAAGTGGCTCGTGAGGAGAGGTCATTTTTTAGGCAGTCTAAGGAGGCTACTTCCTCCACCTCCACAAGAGGTACCACGACTCGTGATGTCCACTATGGGTCATGAAGACCCTCGTGGTATTGGTGGGAAGTGCCTTAGCCAAAATGGGTAGCCTTGGCTCCTTCCCTTGTCCCTTGCACATTTTCCTTGGCCCTTGACCTTTTTCCTTGACGTTAACCCCCACATTTTTGTTCTACTTTAGTCTAGTAATTTCTGGAATGTTACATCAACCTCCAGTCAACCACCCTATTATTGCTACTGTTTCCAAGGTGGATAGAGCATTAGGCATTGATGCCTTCTTCCGTCCCCTATTGGGTCCTGTGATGATTGGTATTGAGCATGAGATGTTGACTAAGTTTTAGAAGCTGAAGTAGCCTGTGTTCCATGGTTTTGAGAGTGAGGATGCCTATGAGTTCATTTTAGATTGCTATGAGAGGCTTCACAAGTTAGGCATTGTACACCAGCATGGAGTAGAGTCTGTGACCTTCTAGCTTCAAGGTCAGGCTAAGCAGTGGTGGAAGGCCTATGTGGAATGCAGATCACCAGTCTTTCCTCCACTCACTTGGATGCAGTTCCATGCTTTGTTTCTGGAGAAGTATGTGCCCCGGACTATGAGGGATCGCAAGAAGGATGAGTTCATTGCCTTGGAGCAGGGTGGTATGACTGTACCTACTTATGAGGCTAAGTTTCATGCCTTGTCCAGATATGCTACACAGTTGGTGACTATAGAGGAGGAGAGGATTCATCTATTCTTCAAGAGATTGAACCCCGATTTATAAGTATTATTTGTTCACATGACCTATGCAGGTAAAAGTTTTAATGAGGTAACAGACTTTGTGAAAAGATTGGGAAAGGGTGTACAAGCCTAAGCCAGCTAAGGTCATATCTTTTGTTCGAGCTAGAAAACTGGTGGGGCATGGGTGTTTGGCATATTTGGCTCATATTTTTTATTTTGATGCTGAGTCTCCCTCTATTCGGTTTATTCCCGTAGTGTATTAATTCAAGGAAGTGTTTCCTACCGATTTGCCTAGTATGTCTTTGGATAGGGATATAGATTTCTGCATTGACTTGGAATCGAGCACTCTCCCCATCTCCATTCCTCCTTATCGCGCTCTGGCAGAATTGAGAGATCTTAAAGCTAAAATCCAGGAGCTTCTTGATAAAGGTCTCATCCATCCTAGACCTTCCCCGTGGGGTATTTTTGTCTGGTTTGTTAAGAAGAAGGATGGTAGTATGAGGATGTGCATACACTACCAACAGTTGAATAGGGTCACCACTAGAAATAAGTATATGTTGCCTCGGATAGATGATCTCTTTGACCAGTTGCAGGGTGCATCAATTTTCTCTAAACTTGACCTAAGGTTTGGTTACCATCAGTTAAACATTAGTCCTGAGTATGTACCCAAAATGACATTCAGGACCAGCTATGGGCACTATGAGTTCTTAGTGATGTCGTTTGGGTTGACCAATGCGCCTGCAACCTTCATGAGTTTGATGAATGGTGTGTTCAAACCATTCTTGGATTCTTTTGTTATCATCTTTATTGATGACAATGTGGTTTATTCGAAGTGTAAGGAAGAGCATGTCGACCATCTTTGTATTGTTTTAGGTGTCCTTGGAAAACAGAAGTTGTATGCAAAATTTTCCAAGTCTGAGTTCTAGTTGACTTTAGTAGCCTTTTTGGGGCATGTGGTTTCAACGGAAGGGGTAATGGTAGATCCCCAAAAGATCGAAGCAATCAAGAACTGTGTTTAGCCTAGCTCTGTGGCTGAAGTTAGGAGTTTCGTGGGGCTCGCCAGCTACTATCGACGGTTTGTGAAAATTTTTGCTTCTATCACCATGTATTTGACAAGACTGACCCAAAAGAAATAGCCTTTCGAGTGGACTGACAAATGTGAAGAGAGCTTCCAAAAGCTCAAGACTCTTTTTACCACAGCACATATTCTGACACTGCCGGTGGAAGGTAAAGATTTCATTATTTATTATGATGCTTCACATTTGGGATCTAGTGTTTTGTTGATGAAGGATAGAAATGTCATAGCTTATTGCGGAAGCTGAAGGTTCATCAGAGAAATTACCCGACGCATGACTTGGAGTTGGTAGCGGTAGTGTTTGCTCTCAATATCTAGCGACATTACCTTTATGGTGTCAACTGTGAGGTGCTTACTGACCATCATAGTCTATAACATATATTCACTTAGAAGAACCTGAATCTAAGACATCGAAGGTGGATGGAGTTACTCAAGAATTATGATGTCACCATCCAGTATCATCCGGGTAAGGCTAACATAGTGGCAGTCGCATTAAGCCGAAAAATGGGGAGTATGGGTGATCTAGCTTGCTTGGGTGTGTCCAAGTGACCTTTGGCCAAGGAGATTCAAACCTTGGAGTCTAAGTTCATGCAGTTGGGCATCTCAGAGAAAGGTGGAGTTTTAGCCAGTATTGAGGTCAGGCCCAAATTCATTGAGGAGATCAAGGCCAAGAAGTTTGAGGATAAGAGTTTGAATGAGCTCAGAAAGAAGACAGTGTCTGGCAATGTACAAGATGTGGCTCTTGATGCGGGTAGTGTGCTCAGTTTTAGGGGAAGAATTTGTGTTCCCCGAGTGGATGACTTGATTAAGAAGATGTTGACAGAATCCCATGGTTCGCGGTATTCCATTAATCCGGATGTGACCAAGATGTACCGAGATTTGAAACCACTTTATTGGTGGCCAGGCATGAAGAAAGACATAACTGAGTTTGTGGCTAAGTGCCAAAACTGTCAGCAAGTAAAGTATGAGCACCAAAGGCTTGCAGGTTTGCTTCAGCGAATGCCAATTCCTGAATGGAAGTGGGAAAGGATAGCTATGGATTTCGTAGTTGGTCTTCCCAAGACCTTGGGGAAGTTTGACTCCATTTGGGTGGTGGTTGACAGACTGACTAAGTCAGCCCACTTCATCCCAGTCAGAATAGACTATAATGCTCAGCAGTTGGCTAAGGTTTATGTGAAGAAGATAGTGAGGATGCATGGGGTTCCCCTTTCCATCATCTTGGATCGTGGTACGCAGTTCACATCCAGATTTTGGGGAAAATTGCATGAAGAGTTGGGCACTCAACTAACTTTTAGCACGGCCTTCCATCCACAGACGGAGGGGCAGTCAGAGAGAACTATTCCAGTATTAGATGACACATTGAGGGCATGTGTGATTGACTTTAGAGGGCATTAGGATAAGTTCCTACCTTTGTGTGAGCTCTACTATAACAACAGTTACCACTCCTGCATTGACATGGCACCGTTCGAGGCACTTTATGAGAGGGGATGTAGATCACCCATAGGGTGGTTCGAGGCTGAAGATGTGAAATCTTTGGGCGTTGATTTGGTGAAAGATGCTCAGGATAAGGTGAGAAGCATCCAAGCTAAGCTTCTAGCAGCCTAGAGTCGACAGAAAAAGTATGCAGACTGTAAGGTAAGGGACATGACATTTCAGGCTGGTGAGCAAGTTCTTCTAAAAGTGTCACCCATAAAGGGGGTGATGAGATTCGGCACGAAGGGCAAGCTTAGTCCTCGATACATCGGGCCATTTGAGATTATTGACTATGTAGGGCCTGTGGCTTATAGGTTGGCTGGACCACCTAGCTTATCTGAAGTCAGTCCAGTGTTGAAGAAGTATCATAGGAACGGGGATTACATCATAAAATGGGACTCAGTTTTGTTAGACAAAGACCTTCAGTATGTGGAGGAACTAGTAGCAATTCATGATCGCGATGTTCGAAAGATGAGGATCAAGGATATAAAGTTAGTGAAAGTTCAATGGAAGCATCATCTAGTTGAGGAAGCTACTTGGGAAACTGAGAAGGACATGCGAGATAAGTATCCCCAGCTATTAGATGATTCAGGTACTACTCTACTCTTGCCTTAGCCAATTCACCTAGTTTATCACTCGGGGATGAGTGATGGGTAAATTTGTATCTATTGTAACGACATGTTCCCGTCGTTATGGAAAAGCTAATGGGGAAAGAATTTGGGCCAGAAAACATCTTAATAGTAAATAGGAAATTTCTCACCTAGGCCAGACTTGGAAGAAATTTGAGTTAGGTTAGGTCTAGGGAAATCTAGTAATGGATGGAGATTTAATTATGAGTTTGATCACGTGAGTGAATATCTAAGACGTTAAGGAGCCTGTACGACTTTACAAAATCGAATTCGGGCGAGAAGAACTCCCGGAAGTGAACTTGGCGAGAAGGGGTAGTTTTAGAACGTCAAGGTTTGAAGGTGTGTTGCGAAATGGGAGCTTGGAACTCAAATTCTGAGTTTCTGTCTCCGTGTAAGCTATCGGGCGGGGTTAATTCCACCACGGCGGGGCCGCTGTAGTGGGGAAGGGGCCCGCTGTGGCTGGCCAATCACAACTTAAACAGGGGAAAAACCCCAAAAATGTTATTTTATGCAAAAAAAACCTCATTCTTAAGAGCTAAGAGACGACCTAGGGAAGTTTCTCATCAAATTTCCATGAATTCTCACGCCAAAGATAAGTTAATTACTCCCCTAATCCGTATTTCGATTCTTATAACTTAGAACCCTTGTTCATTATCGTTGGGGGAGGGATTTGTCCTGAAGTTGATGGTGGGAAAATCCCTAGTTAACCATTAGGATCATGGGTTTGGCCTTGGGTTTATATTTTGTTATAATCTGGGTAAATTAGGCCTTGTTTATTTATCCTTGCATTAATTAATTGTTTTAGACCAAGAACAAGTTGCAAGACTCCAAAAAGGGAAGGCTAAAGTGTCTTGGGAGTATTCAGGCTAGGTTTCGAGGTAGGTGATGGTTTGACTTCCTGTTGTTTTATAGATGCCTATTAATTGCTCCATTGTATGCATCATGTATGTGAATAGTCAAACATGAATTGAATCTAAGGAAATGATTAAGTATGAACAATTACATGCCATGAACTTGTTACTTGACTGTGTGACTATGTGCACTATTTATTATGGGTATGATTGTGACTGTGGTTGTGCTGACTGGATCGGGTGTCACGTTCCGATACATATATTGGACCGGATTTCATGTTCCAACACATATATTGGATCGGGTGTCACGTTCTAACACATATATATTTGATCAGTTGTCACATTCCGACACACTAACAGTTTGGGTGTGGGTTCCATGAGAGGACCACTTGTGATTATTACATTTATATCTACCTGTTATTGATATTGGGGAATTGTATGTTGCTTCTAAAATGATAATTGAAGTATGCGTTTTGTATATGTGTGTTTACTGTGTTGTAATTACTTGCTTATATTTTGCTTACTGGAGTAGCTGCATGATCCTACTAGTACATTGTGGTTTCTCGTACTGATACTGCACTTGCTCTTTCTTTGTTGAGTACAGGGCATCTTCAGGCGGCTACTGACAAGCCTCAGTTAGGAGATCACTGACCGAGACCAGATTCGAGGGTGAGCGTGTTCTTTTAGGCTGTGATGTATCCATCATTAGTTTAGTCCATTCTTTTTGGACTCAAACTATATATTCAGAATTTTACTTATGTTTAGTTTCCGGGGTTGCACCCCTTCTTTATTAGACTTGTATGTTAGTAGAGTTTTGGTACAATGACTTTCAGGTCTAGGGGTTGAATTTCTGCGAGGGTCATGCTTGGTTGTTTTGTTAAACTTTCAAAGTTTATGGGAACTCATTATTTAATTCATCATTTAAACCTTCTTTCGTATCTTTAAGTAGTTTAGTTTTTTTAAGTTGCATAGTCAGGTTGTGGTAGTGGTTCTCTCACCAGAGTGTTAGTGTGAGTGCCAATCACGGCGGTCTGGATCGTGACAAGTCATGAGACTGTAGAGGGGCTTAAAAGAAGCATGTGAGTGAGTTTAAGTTTTGAGTTTTGAATGAATGCACTCCTATTAATATGAATCGTGCGTTCGAGATAAAACCGAGATGTATTTCCAGGCTCTTTTCCCTAAACCTTGTTTAAGTTGAGACCCTTATGGGGAAGTGTGTTATAGAGCTTGGGTAGTGTTTTCACCCGAAAAGATAGTATAAGTTATGAGATTTTAAGCAATAGTAGTAAAAGTGCCCAGGTAGAGCTTCGCTAATCTAAGAAAGAGAGATAGTGATCAAGCAAATTATATTGTTGTAGTCATACACCCAATAAGTTTTAATGATGAGTTTTCCTTTATGAGTAGACTAAGGAATAATAATCTTGTATAGGGTTCATGATAGGAGGTAGAGTAAGAGTTACTACTTAGGATGAGTTAGAATATACTTTAAATATAAAGGATTTTATGATGATGTGTCATTGTGTTGGTAACGACCAAGTGTAGGTGTTGAATAGAAGAGTAAAAGTATTCATGGTGATAGATGTAAGTCGGACTTATGATTTTTGGGAGATCCCATGATATTCAGAGGTCCATAGAACTAGTTAGCCAATGATGTGTACTGAGTAGGTAAGTGGTACTTAGATTATTAAAATGATTGTGACAGTAATCTGTAAATAGGTAGACTGAGAGACAAAGATTGACCTACTTTTCATGAGGTTTTGGGGGCAAGTGTTTCTTAATTTTATCTATTAGTAATGAGTTGGTATAGTATGTGAGCAATTATATTGATATTCGTGTTTTGTAATAGACACTAGGCTTGAATTCGAGATGAGCGTCGTGATCAAAAGAATTGCAACATGAGGGTGATGTTGTTAGTTTCAGATCTGATCTGGTATACTTTACAAAGAGTAGGGGAGGAATTGAGATGGTAGCTGCAATGAATATGAGTGGTACAAGTATGAGATCCTAACTTTTAGATAAGGGCAGCGAGGTGTGGCTAAGTCATAAGAGTAACAAGAGCATTAAGAGGTGTACCCAAGATTGTATGTAATCAGACGAGGTTCAAATGAAGTTAATGATTTTCTGTGTGTGCCTAGATAGTAAATTTGAGTTGTCAATATGGAATAGGCTGATGTAAGCATTATTTGTTTCCTTAAAGTGTTAGATGAAGCAACCTTATAAGCCAATGAGAAGAGGTTAAGAGAAGTATCTTAGAAAGAGGTCTTAGAAGGAGTCTTATTACCTACTTATGGAGAGTTCAATAGCCATGAGATAAGCCTTTACCGTGCATTAGAGAAAAAGGAATGTAGACCAGCTTAGACATAATAGAATAGATCCATAGCTTTAATGTGTCAGCCTCAGACATAAAGGGGAGATGATAAGATGAGAAATCAAGCCAAGTGTTGAGAATGAGATAGTTATGTCTTCATAAAGAGTTGAGGAGGTACATCAATCTATTCATACTGTAGCATATTCCTCAAAGTTCAGTCATTACAACAGCATGATGATATTTCTTATATCAGAATTGTGTTTATACCTGTGCACATACACTTCAGAGATATTTACATCTATGCTCAGTTTTCAGAATGAGGGGCAAAGATTTTAGCCCATTAATCTCAAGTTTACTTCATAAAGTTATGGATATCAACCTCATGATATGAACCTATTCATATAAGCATTCAAGTCTCATAGTATGTTCAGTCTCACAAATTCATGATTTACCCTCAATGGCTAGCAACATAATGTTATCTCATTCATATTCTTACGTCAGATTTCTCAAATAAATCGTGCTTATGATCTTTCGCCATAAAACTCTTTCAGTGAACCTTTTTAGTTTTGATAATGGTGTTGTTAATAGTAGTTGTCTGATTATGGAGGAGAGGATTGCTATTTCTTATTGTGATAGTGATGAAGTGCTTATTCCATCTAAGGTTATGAATGTGCAGGAAGAAGAAGATAATGTTTTACAATAAGTACTAAGTTAGCTTCCTAGAGGTAATGCATGAAAATTATGTTGGTAAAGATGATGAGAGGATGAGAAGTTATTAGAAAGTGGGTTAGTAGGAGTATATGGAGTGGTTAAGGTAATAAGCTTGAATGTGGTGTTGTTAACATGTAGACAATGCGTGATAAATTAGGCGTTTCGTGATATGAACTCAAGGTTAGATGAATGTAGTTGTAATGAGTAGTGTTCTTGGGATGAGATTTCCTACAAAGATAAAGAACTTGAATCTTGTGATTTAGATCAAAATAATCACCTATGTTAAGTACTTTGTGATTTTGAGTTAGGCTTGAATATAGTAAGAGTAACCCCTTTCCATTCTCAATCCAGCCGTCATTCGAGGACGAATGATCCCAAGGGGGAAATATTGTAACACCCAAAAAATTTCTAAGTTAAGATCTGGACCGTTCTTCATTTGTGAATAAGATCGTACCAGGTGATTCTTAAATTTCCCATATATGTAAAGGTAAATTCTTTACTGTGGGAATGATTTTGGATATTAATTAAGGTAACTAGAATCTCCTAGCACAAAGTTGAGTTGAAAGTTTCCTTACCTATTACGTTTTGCTGTAAGATTCTCTTTAAGTCAACTTCAAACGACCATATCTCTTAGAATATATAGTATTACGTGTCCCATAACCAATCAAATTAAAGGTATTTGAATCTTCTTTCAAACGCCACCTATTTCGCAACAATCCAAGTTTTGAGTAAGAAGTTATGACCATTTTGGAAACCTGATACAGTGCAGTGACGTATTAGCCGACGGGAAAACATTAAAAAGGGTCGTTTCTGTCTTTTTACCTCTAAGAAAATCCTAAACGAATTTCTTGAATAATTAAAGGCTAAAACAATTAGATTTTCATCTCTTAATCCCCCATTCTCTTCTCTCAGGTAAAACCCTAAGGAAAAATCAAAATAGAAAACTCCATTCAAGATTCTTTAAATATTTTTCAAGATTCTTTAAATATTTTTCAAGATTCTTCTTCACGGTAAGTTTTTCTCCAAGAATTCCATTCTTTCCAACTCAAATTCCTCCATACAATTATGAATCACTAATAAATATCATAATTATTTGCCATAGAGATTTCAAGAATTTCAAAAAAGGTTTTCTTGATAGTTCTCCTTCAAGTTAGGGTTTCAATGCTTCTAATCAACTTCTTCTTCAACATTCTTCAAAGAACCTTGTTCTTCCATGTGTGTAAGGCTATCATAGTGTTGGACTATTTCGTCCCCATGCCCTACATGTACTTTCAAATAAATAAAAGAGTAATCTAGGATTCTATTCCTAGATTTGAATATTCTTGAGATGAGTTGATTTTGAGTTCTTGTGCTCTTGATTATCTTTGAAATTATATTCCTAATGGTTGATTTTCTATATGTTGTGCATTGATATTCTTGATTTGATTTGTTCATGTCTATATTTGAGCATGAACACTATGAATTGAGTATTTTTTAGATGAGTAGTATTGTTGAGTTCTGAGTTTTTCAGTTTGGAGTATTGAGTTTCCATATTGCTATTAAGATCCCTGAGTTGAGTTGTTCATGTCCACAATTCTGCATGAACCCTATGAATTGAGTTATGAATCTTGAGAAGCCTTTTAAGTCAAATTTGAGTTTTAAACTAAGTTTTTGAGGAAGTAAAGATGAGTTTTGAGAAATATTTTCTAAAATATGATTAGTCTGACAATCGAATATGCCATCAATGTATGAGCATTATGGTAGCTAGATATACCATCAATGGTTATGTAGTATGACTTCCCGAGTCATCAATGATCATATTAAAATATGATTTTGATATGTTTTTGAGAATGAGTTTTCAAGTATGAATTGAGTAAGAGTATAAGGGGACCATGTATTCCCAAAGGTATCAATTCTTACATTGATCAAAGAGAAACTGAGATTTCTAAATGAGCTATGAGTTCAAAAGATATTTCAAGAGTTGTTACCTCTTTTAAGAGGGTAGTTTGAGCAATTTCTCCAATAATAGAAAGAGTTATGTTTTTAAATATACGAGCATGAGTATATATTATTGAGAGTAGTATTGAGCACCGATATGGGGACGAGTTCAGACAACTCAAAGCCCTCATAAACCATGTATGTCAACATGGGTAAAGGGCCATACTTTTGAGATGATTCCTTATTTCTTTATAAGCATAATTTAGTGGATCCAATTAGTTGAGGTGTTCTATACCTCGGCAAGGTATAGGACAGTTGTGGCAGTGTGCGCGAGACACTATATCATCATGTAGTTCATAGTGATTATTGTCGGTTAGAGAATCTCCCAATAGAGTTAAAGTGTATTTTTCTATATCACTTATTATGTTGAGTTCAGAGATGACAAAGTATTTTGTAAAGCTTTAAATGAATTAAATCCTTTATTTCTTTACATTCAACTTGAGTACATTGTTATCTATTGCAGTTCTTTCTTTCAGTTATTTGTTATTCAACTATATTACATACTCGTACATTCAATTTACTGATTTCATTCGCCCTGTATCTTTTAATGATATAGATACAGGTTATTAGGATCCTCAACAAGAGTCTATTGAGATCACTTCATTCGCTCGTCTTCTTATGAGTGGGGTCTCCTTGCTTTCAGAGTACTCCAGTTTTATGAGTAGTAGTAGCAGTTATTTTGAGGACTTGTGGGCCTTGTTCTGACACTCATATTTGTATAGTAGATGCTTCATAGATAGATAGTTTTGGAGACTCTTTCAGTTTAATGCTTATGTATGCTTGAGTTAGTCTTCCGCTTGTAGTCAGCCAGGATGAGGGTTCGCTTGGGGACCATCAATGGTTCTTGAGTGTTGGCCACCTCCAGGGTGTAGGCTCGAGTCATGGCATATTGATGAGTCCAAGATTTGGACTCATTTAGGGCTTTATTTACAATGATTTAGTGTCCTCAAATGCTTTTTTTGTGCAAATAACTGATGTAAAACCCTTGATTTCTAGGTATATGGATTGAGGAACAAAGCAAGGACACTAATTTGTAAAAAGGAACAAAGCGAACTGAAAGAGTGAAGAAAAGAAAGATTAGTGATCGTCAAGTCCACTTGGTGAGTTGCCGAATGACCATTTGACCGCCTAAAGTTCCAGTGTGCCAAACCTTGAAGAAGAAAACCAAGTTGGCGAGAGAAAGCAGCACTCGGTGAATCACTGAGTGGTTCCACGATGCAGTGTTGGATCGCCCAAAGTTACAGAACTTGAGAAAGCTGAAGGTCAAGGCAGAAGTGTGAGAACATTGACCAAAGGGCAGATCGCCAAGCTGATCGGCGAGCTCGACTTACTGCGCCGAATGGCACTTTGCAGAATATTTTTGGCGAGTATAAATACATTTTTGAACATTCAGTTTAGTAATCAATTATCAGATTATTATTGAATTTTGAGTCCTAAGGTTTTGGGTATTGAACTTGTCACGCCCCGAGACTACCCCTGAGACACGGACACGGGACCTAGGACCACAAGTGATCCCAAGCGAACCCTGCTGTCATGATCACGATCATACTAAAGATAATAAACTGATGCGAAAGCTAAATCATAATTTAAAATGAAAAGATGGGGAATACCCATATACTATAAGTGAGATAAATGACAATTGATGAGTTTAATACAAAGAAGATATTAACTCACTACTAAGCTGAATCTAACTATTTATGAAATAAGCCTCTAAACTGACTAGAAGTGCTGGGACGTGCCCCAGCTAAATCTAGAAAAACTGAAACTAAAGGACTAAAAATACTGAAAGAAACTCATGACTATTGCCCTTGGAGAATGAGGACTCACCACTGATTCTACTGAACTGGAGATCGGGAACCGACCTAAGCGTGATCTAGATGCTGGGAACCTGAACCTGCATCACGAGAGGATGTAGCGCACGTATGCGTCAGTTATTGAAAGGTACTGAGCATGCAGGATAGAGTAAAGCTGAAATAACATCATAACTGAACAAGCAATGAAGCAAGAGCATAATCTGAACATGATATAGATACTGAATACTGAGCTAACTGATGCAATGACCAAATTTATAACATGCTGAGACTGAATACTGACTGTACTGAAATATGGTCAATGCACTGGAGTCTGACTGAACTGTGGGAGCTACTAATAACCGA
>JAJOOS010004949.1:0-14326 GCA_029582725.1 Solanum chiquidenum
TCGAGTACTTGATGATATAATAATTATTTTTTCACTTAATATATACATTAGTATGTAATGTTCCAATATACGAAGTTAACATGATGTAGTCTAAATTCATTTTTTTTTTTAACAATTTCTCTTGTGATGTAGATATATGCTTCTGAATATCTTTTCCAAAATTTAGAGAATTGTCACGATTTGTTTTTGATGCTCAAGACAAAAGAATGACTTTATTTATCAATGTTACTTATGTGATTTAGACTCTCAGGAAGTTTGTTTCAAAATACGTTATTACAATATAAACATTGCCCTTTTATTTTACTTATTTACTATTTCTTAATATTTTAGTATTTTGGACGAAGAAACGTTCCTATGACTTGTAATAACGCCAATTGAAGTTTGTATTAGCTTAATTTTTATTATTTATTTACTAGCTAATTTTATGAGACATGGTCAAATGAGGAAGTGCGTGTAATACACATGCCGCTGATGTGGCAAAATAACAAATAAAATGAAGACATGTGGCATTTTAATTTAAAATAATTATATAAATGAATTTTGAAAATAAAAAAAATCTAAACTTAAAAAGAAAAGATTTCAACTTTTTTAAAAAAAATCTATTCTACCACCCTCACCCCACCCCCCGCAACCCCACGCCACCCCAAACCTCTCCCCTTCTTCTCTTTCACTAAAAATCACCTCCTGTCCACCATTGTTATTCTCCATTTAGAAAAAATGGAGATTTTAACATATACTAAGTAAGAATTTATCCTCTTTTTTGTTCTCTTTATGTTTTTTTTTGTTCCTATTTCAAATTGACAGTTTTTTTTTTTTTTATAAAAAAAATCTGTTCATCATTTTTTCGTTTCGATTTCAAATTTACTTTTTGTTTCTGCTTCGTTGTGGAGAAAGAAGGGGTGGATCGGGGGCGGTATGTGTGGTTTCCATATTTTACGGCAAAAGAAACGTGGATGGTGATCTCCATTTTTCCGGCAAAAGACTTAGATGATAGATTATGGTCTCCATTTTTTTCAACAAAGAAAATGTGGATAGTGAACTCCATTTATTCCGGCAAAACAGACGTGATGGTCTCTATTTTTCCTCGAAAGAAGATGTCAATGGTGGTTTCCATTTTTTTCGGCAAAAAGAACGAACTTAAAGAACGACAAATATGCCTAGTAGAAAATATTGGTGGTAGATTGTTATGAATAAGTGGTGGCAGCAGGGTGTAATTTCATATGGCATATGGTTCCAGATCACTGATGAGCACTAAAATTCTTTGTGTGTTCCACAACATTAAAGGAAGTCTACATTTTTTAAAGAGAGAGAAGAAAGAAATATTGTTATTTTAAAAAAAAACTAGGTAATCTATTCGCGCGGGCATAAATAATCTTTCTAAGATTTTGAACAACCTTCCCAATAATCGACTATTATAAGAAAGAAAAAATAAGTAAATTTGAGTAGGTTTTAAGAACATTTCAACAGAAATTAAATGATTTGACATTATCACATATCTCAAGAATAGTAAATATATAATGAATGATTAAAAATATCTTGATAGCTAATCATTTTTATCTTTTACATAATTTATCATAATATATGTTTGCTGATATAATTGTCTTGTTAAAATTGAGTAATATATTTATGTAGCGATGAAGCATCACTTTTTCTATTCTTTTGTACATGAAAAAATATATTATCTAATAATTTTATGGTTAGAATAACTCCTTTTTAAAAAATTATGTGAAAGTTTTCGATAATCAATATTAGTTATAAATAAGTTAAGACCGTTAAAAAATATATACCGCAACAACATAAATAATTTTTTTAGAGACAATCTACTTGTCTGAGGTCAAACGCTCAACACTTTTCGTTATTGTTGCTTTGTTACTCTAACAAAATTTATAGAAAGAGAAAAATAAATTTGAAACAACAGCAAAATAATATTATTGACCCTTTTAGAAAGTCATTCTTCATTAAACTGTTGCTCTGAAGGCCCTTCTAAATGCTTCATCAATGCAACTTTACGACTTTTTTCAGAAATATGTACGTATAATTGTTGCATTATGAAAGTACAAGTAGATAAAATGTTAGATTCTAGACTCATGTGAAAGAAAAATTCTCGAACATGAGAAAATAAAAAATGGGTCTAACCTAGATAACTCAAATGGTCAGCAATGACTTGGGACATGAAGGCCAACAAATCTATATTAATACACATATATTTTGTAGCTTAAGATATTACTTTTATTTATAGTAGTTTTTTTTAATATTCTTCAAATTAAACTTGCCGAAAATAGTCATAACTCACACAAAAAATATTTAGAAGAGTCAAATGAGAAGGAAAAAAAGAAAAAACATCAAAAGGACAATTTTTTTGTCCAAGTGAGATCATATACATACCAAATAAAAAATAGTCAATACAATTGTAAGAAGACAACAAAACAACGAGAAAAAACATACATTAAATGGAGTAAACTATGCGATATCCAATGATGATAACAAATCATTCTAACCAGAAAACTTCTTATGTTTTGAAATAACATACCTCAAAAAATTGACTAATACTTCAATCAAGTTTCAATCCTTAAAGTACTCATAATACTATAACATCTCGCAATTGAAATAACTAGGAAGAAGCTAATAATTGGAAATAGTCATTTTTGAAAAGAATGAAAATATGGAAATTTGTTTAAGTTAGGAAAATTTGAGTTTTGGTCAACTTAAAACGGCCATACCTCTTAGCTCAGGATAATGATATTTCCAATGCCGCCTAGTTTGCACGATTCCGAGTTCGTATGAGTAAGTTATTCCCTTTGAAAGTTTGGCTGTTGGATTAAGGAGAGTCTAATCCGGATTTTTGAAGGGTAATTTAGTCTTTTCCTTACCTAATTATTCTAATCCTTTTTTAGGAGTGTAATATGGGTCAAATCAGATTTTAGTCAGTTTAGAAAAATTGGAAATCTACGCTAGGGCTTAGAGAAAGGAGAAATGAGGAAAAAAGAGAAAGAGGTTTAAGATTCGTCAAGAACGTTCAAGAATCGCTTGTGGAATTCGTCGGGGGTGATCCATACAAGGTATGTGAGATCACATAGCATTGGGTTAGTTCACCCACGTGCCAATCATAATTCAATTCAGCAAAATATGTGTGATTTGAAAGTAAATCCTTTGAGTTCTTGTGAAATTCGTTTGAATTCTTGTGGGTTGTTTTGTTGAAGTTTCTTGCTATTTGATTCATGTTTCTCGGTGTAATTTCAGTTTGAATCTATCATATATTGAGGGTATAAATAATCCTAAGTTTTTGGGGAAAGAAACATTGAAGTTTAGAGGGTTTAGAGTTGAAAACCGGAGAAGAAAAGTTGTCAAACACCTGCGGAAGGGGGTGGGGCGTCGTGCCAGCCAGCGCCCCCCAAAGCAGTCCCTGAATGTGGGGCTCTGGGGCAACGCGCCATCCAGAGCACCCTAACTTGGTCATTGAATCTCAAGGGATGGCGCCACGCGCCTCACAGAGCGCCAGGGACGCCAGTTCTTTCCATTATTCTCGTATCTTTTCGTACTTGTTCCTTAGCAATGTACGTATGTTTTCTAGTTGATTCCAACACTCTAGGTACTTCTACACATCATGAAATCGTTCATAAATATGAGATAATGAACCTTGAACCCATAATCCAATTTAAGGAAAGTTAGGATCAAAGTCAAGAGAAGTTAAGAGTCAAGTGTAGAAGTTAAGAAGTAAGTCAAAACAAAGTTTTTTTAAAGTTTTCAAAAGTCTTTCACAAACGTTTTAACTTTGTTTCAATACTTAAGTTTCAAGTTAAGAAAAGAGTAAGGATTTGAAGATCAATTCTTCAAAGAAGTATATGGGAACTAAGTATTCCCAAGAAGTTTGAAAATATTTTCACATTTTGAGAAAGAAAGGGAACATCGATTCCGAGAGAGCTTTTAAGCTAAGTTTTGAGTAATTATCTCAAACCAAAGAAACAATTTTGTTTTTACAAACACATGAGCTAAGTATATTTTGGGAGTAGTATTGAACACTGATATGGAGATACGAGTTCATATTAACTCAAGTCTTCATAAACCATGTGGTCATCATGGGTAGTAAAGGATCATACCTTTTAGATGACTCCTTAAGATGCTTTTAGCATAGACTAGTGGATCCACTAAGTGAGTTAGGTCCTATACCCCCGGCAAGGTATAGGATGGTCCTTGACAGCGTGAGGTAAAGTGTTGTATCACCACTTAGGCTCATAGTGGTGGTTGTCGGTTAGAGAATCTCCCCCAGAAATTATATTATTTTCTTATATGAGTAAAGTTGAGTTTGTTATTGCATTTTCGCTAACGAACTAAGATGTTTTCAACTGCTTTATAAGCTTTATATACTGCATGTGCTTTATTGCTTTATATTTGAGTTAAGTTATTCACAAGTTGAGAAGAGCCAAGGTAAGTATTTCTTCAGATTCCTTTCAAGCCTATATCTTGTTTTAGCATTCCAACTCGCATACTAGTACATTCAATGTACTGATGCTAGTTGGCCTGGATCTTATTATGATGCATACGCAGGATCAACATCCAGCGCCTTATTGATCTAGTTGAGCATTAAGAGTCTATTGGTGAGCCTCCTTGCATTCTGGAGGACTCCTTTTATTTGCTTTCAGTATTAGATAGTTCTTTAGGATGTCGAGGGCCTGTATTGACATCCATCTCAGTTGTTTTAGAGGCTTCATAGACATCTAGTTGTTAGATGTCATTACATTATCATTTCGTATGTTAAGACTTGAGTTGCTATTTTGGCCAAGTTGAATGTTGACTTTTAAACATTTTAAGGTATTTACTAAGCTATTTGAGAAGTTCATTTGATCATTGTAAAAATGCTTAAAGTCTTCCACTGAGTCAGTAAGCCAGGCCAAGGGTTTGCTTGAGGTCAGCAATGGTGTTCAAGTGCCAGTTTCTCCTAGGGTGTGGGCTCGAGAAATGACAAACTTGATATCAGTGCAAAGAGTTTAAGAGTCCTAGGGAGTCTATGAAGCTGTGTCTGTAGAGTCTTAGTTATCGGTGTGAAAAGCACCACATCTATAATTAGAAGGCTGCAACATTTAGGAATTCCTTCACTTCTTTCATACTCATTTCGTGTGATAGAGTGTATCTCTATAAAAGTCTCTCTCTAACTCATTCATGCGCGTGTCTTTCAGATCATGCCTCCACGAAGAGCTACCCGAGGTCGTCCTGCTAGGAGAGATGTCGAGGAACAAGGGGTACCTAATGAACCAGAAGTGCAATCCCAATGAGAGGTCACCAATGCTGAATTCCGTGAAGCTATCCGGATGTTAAGTCAAGTTGCGGCTCATCAAGTTGGACAGAAAGATAATTGACAGGAAGTGGCTGATACTTCAAGGATCCGTGAGTTTTTAAGGATGAATCCACCAAGCTTTACAGGTTCAAGTGTCACAGAGGATCCAGAGAACTCTGTTGAAGTACTTTAGAAGTTTTTTGAGATATTGCATGTTGTTGATGCTGAGAGGGTGAAACTAGCTGCATACCAAATGAAGGGTGTCGCTAGAATCTGGTTCGACCAATGGAAAAAGAATAGGGCTGAAGATGCGCCAATATTTAGTTGGGCTGTGTTTGAGAGTGCTTTCATGGGGCGTTTCTTTCCCCTTGAGTTGCGAGAGCAAAGATAAGAGAGTTTCTCACCCTTAAGCTGGAGTCTATGAGTGTTCATGAGTATAGTCTGAAGTTCACACAACTTTCCCGCTATGCTCCGAAGATGGTTGCTGACATGATGAGTAGGATGAACTTATTTGTTGCAGGGTTGTCTCGTCAGTCAAGCATAGAAGGCAAGGCAGCTATGCTGATAGGGGATTTGGACATAGCAAGGCAGCTATGCTGATAGGGGATATAGACATAACAAGGTTAATGTTCTATGTGCAACAAGTTGAGGAGGATAAGCTGAAGGATAGAAAAGAGTTTAAGAATAAGAGAGATAATATATCAGGAAATGAGTTCGGGCAGCAAAAGAGTAATGCCAACCGGTTGTCTTTCCAACAGAAACAGAAGTGACCTGCTCCATCATCTGCAAGTGCACCTGCACCTAAGAACAAAAGTGAGTACAATAGTCAGAATTTCAGAGCTAAGCCTGCCTATTCTCAGGTTAGTATGGCGCAAAGGGGTAGTAAGCCTCCTGCCTACGCTAAGTGTGGTAGGAACCACCCATGTACTTGTCGTGAGGGCTCTACTGTTGTTTCAAGGGTGGCCAGAATGGGCATTTCATGCGAGAGGGTCCAAAGAACAGGCAGGGTAATAGTAATGGGGGGCAATAGAGCCCATTCTTCATCAGTTTCCCCACCAGATAGGGTTGCACCTAGAGGAACTACTTCAGGTACTGGCGGAGGAACAAACTGTCTTTATACTATCAATAGTCGCCAAGAGCAAGAGGATTCACCAGATGTTGTCACTGGTATGATCCAAGTCTTTACTTTTGATGTTTATGCTTTGCTAGACCCAGGAGCAAGTTTATCTTTTGTAACCCCTTATGTTGCAATTAAGTTTGATATCATTCCTGAGCATCTTAGTGAACCCTTCTGTGTTTCTACACCTGTTGGGGAGTCAATTATAGCAGAAAGAGTCTATCGTGATTGTCTCGTTTCCATCAATCACAAGAGCACCATGGATGATTTAGTTGAGTTAGACATGGTAGATTTTTATGTCATTCTGGGTATGGACTAGCTTCATGCCTGTTATTCATCAATCTATTGTAGAACTCGAGTTGTCAAGTTCCAGATTCCTAATGGGCCAATCATAGAGTGGAGTAATAGTTTCCAAAAGTCTTTCCTGATGATCAACCCGGAGTCCCTCCTAAGAGAGAGATAGACTTCGGTATAGATATTCTTCCAGATACTCGTCCTATCTCTATTCCGCCATATAGAATGGCACCAGCTGAGTTAAAAGTGCAGTTGAAATATCTTCTAAAGAAAGGTTTTATTCAACTAAGTGTCTCACCTTGGGGTGTTCCGGTGTTATTTGTGGGAAAGAAAGATGGTTCCCTTAGGATGTATATAGATTATCGTCAGTTGAACAAGGTTACCATCAAGAACAGGTATCCTCTCCCAAGGATTAATGATCTTTTCGATCAACTTCAGGGTGCTTCATGCTTCTCGAAATTTGACCTCAGATCAGGCTACCATTAGTTGAAAGTTAGGGAATGGGATATTCCAAAGACAACATTCAGAACCTATTATGGTCACTATGAGTTTCTGGTCATGTCCTTTGGTTTGACTAATGCACCAGCAACGTTCATGAACCTTATGAATAGAGTCTTCAAACTTTATTTAGATATGTTTGTTATCGTCTTCATTGATGACATACTAATCTATTCAAGGAATGAAGAAGATCATGCTAGCTATATCAGAATAGTTCTTCAAACTTTGAAAGATAAGAAGTTGTATGCCAAGTTCTATAAGTGTGAGTTTTGGCTTGAGTCTGTGGCATTTTTGGACCACATAGTTTCTGGTGATGGAATTAGAGTTGATACTCAGAAGATAGAGGCAATGCAGAATTGGCCTAGACCCACATCTCCAACTGATATTAGGAGTTTTTTGGGTTTGGATGGCTATTATAGAAGGTTTGTGGAGGGGTTCTCGTCTATCTCATCCGCTTTGACCAAGTTGACTCAGAAGACTGTTAAGTTTCAATGGTCTGAAGCTTGTGAGAAAAACTTTTAGGAATTGAAAAAAAGGTTGACTACTGCCCCAATTTTGACCTTACCAGAAGGTCTATTAATGCAGAATGGTAAATTTATATATTATGCCTCCAGACAGTTGAGAGTTCAGGAGAAGAATTACCCAACCCATGACTTAGAGTTGGCTGCTATAGTTTTTGCTTTGAAGTTATGGCGTCATTATTTATATGGTGTTCATATGGATGTGTTCACCGATCACAAGAGCCTTCAATATGTGTTTACTCAGAAATAGCTCAATCTCAGACATATGAGGTGGTTAGAATTACTCAAGGATTATGACATGAGTATTCTTTATCACTCAGGTAAGGCTAATGTTGTTACTTATGCCTTGAGTAGATTGTCTATGGGTAGTACCACCCATTTTGAGGAAGATAAGAAGGAGTTAGCGAAAGAGGTGCATAGACTTGCACGCTTAGGAGTTCGCTTAATGGATTCCACAGAAGGAGGACTAGTGGTGATGAATGGGGCTGAATCATCATTAATGTCAGAAGTTCAAGGGCAAGCAAGATCAAGACCCTATCTTGCTTGAATTGAGGGAAATTTTTCATAAGCAAAAAAGTATTAGCTTTTGAACAAGGGGGAGATGGTGTGTTAAGACATCAAGGTAGGTTGTGTGTACCAATGGTGGATGGAACCCAAGAGAGAATCATGAAGGAAGCTCATATCCCCAGATATTTCATTCATCCGGGTTTCCCCAAGATGTATCGTGACTTGAGAGAAGTCTATTGGTGGAATAGTATGAAGAGGAGATATCCACATCTCTTCAAACCTGGAGAAATTCCAGATCAAGGTACTAATCCTTTATTAGTACTTATTTACAAGTTGGCATGTTGTTTTGCAATTGCTTGTGGGTGCTTGAACTGAATGTTGCATGTTACACCCTGAGCCTAGTAAGAATAATCTCATTCGAGGATGAATGTTCCCAAGGGGGTGATATTGTAACATCTCGCAATTTGAAATAACTAGGAAGAAGCTAATAATTGGAAATAGTCATTTTTGGAAAGAATGAAAATCTGGAAATTTGTTTAAGTTAGGAAAAGTTGAGTTTTGGTCAAATTCAAATGTCCATACCTCCTAGATCAGGATGAGTTAGGTGTACTTCCAGACATGGTTGGAATGATCTTTCCAACGCCGCCAAGTTTGCGCGATTCCGAGTTCGTATGAGTAAGTTATGCCCTTTGGAAGTTGGGCTGTTAGATTCCGAGTTCGTATGAGTAAGTTATTCTAATCCGGATTTTTAGGAGTCTAATATGGGTCAATTCAGATTTTAGTCAGTTTAGAAAAATTGGAAATCTACGCTAGGGCTTGGTGAAAGGAGAAAAGAGGAGAAAAGAGAAGGAAGTTCGGGGGTGATCCCTACAAGGTATGTGAGATCACATAGCATTGAGTTAGTTCACCCACACGCCAATCATGATTCAATTCAGCAAAATATGTGTGATTTGAAAGTAAATCCTTTGAGTTCTTGATGAAATTCATTTGAATTCTTGTGGATTGTTTTGTTGAAGTTTCTTGCTATTTGATTCATGAATTCGGGTGTAATTTCGGTTTGAATCTATCATATATTGAGGGTATAAATGATCCTAAGTGTTTGGGAAAAGAACTATTGAAGTTTAGAGGGTTTAGAGTTGAAAAATGGAGAAGAAAAGTCGTCAAACACCTGGGGAAAGGGGTGGGGCGTCGCGCCAGCCAGCGCTCCCCAACTTGGTCCCTGAATCTCATGGGCTGGCGCCATGCGCCTCTCAGAGCGCCAGGGATGCCAGTTCTTCCCATTCTTCCTCCATATTTTCGTACTTATTCCTTAGCAATGTACCTATGTTTTATAGTTGATTCCAACACTCTAGGTACATCTAAACATCATGAAATCGTCCATAAACATGAGATCATGAACCTTGAATCCATAATCCAATTCAAGGAAAGTTAAAATCAAAGTCAAGAGAAGTTAAGAGTCAAGTCTAGAAGTTAAGAAACAAGTCAAAGTAAAGTTTTTTTTAAAGTTTTCAAAAGTCTTCAACAAACATTTTAACTTTGTTTTAATACTTAAGTTTCAAGTTAAGCAAAGAGTAAAGATTTGAAGTTCATTTCTTCAAAGAAGTATATGGGAACTAAGTATTCCCAAGAAGTTTGAAAATGTTTTCACATTTTGAGAAAGAAAGGGAACGTCGATTTCGAGAAAGCTTTTAAGCTAAGTTTTGAGTAATTATCTCAAACCAAAGAAAGAGTTTTGTTTTTAAAAACACATGAGCTAAGTATATTTTGGGAGTAGTATTGAGCACCGATATGGGGATGCGAGTTCATATTAACTCAAGTCTTCATAAACCATGTAGTCATCATGGGTAGTAAATGATCATATCTTTTAGATGACTCCTTAAGATGCTTTTAGCATAGACTAGTGGATCCACTAAGTGAGTTAGGTCCTATACCCCTGACAAGGTATAGGATGGTCCTTGGCAGCGTGAGGTAAAGTGTTGTATCACCACTTAGGCTCATAGTGGTGGTTGTCGGTTAGAGAATCTCCCCCAGAAATTATATTATTTTCTTATATGAGTAAAAATTAGTTTGTTATTGCATTTTATTTAACGAACTAAGATGTTTTCAACTATTTTATAAGCTTTATTTACCGCATGTGTTTTATTACTTTATTTTTGAGTTAAGCTATTTAGAAGTTGAGAAGATCCAAGGTAAGTGTTTCTTCATATTCATTTCAAGCCTATATCTTATTTTAGCATTCCAACTCGCATACTCGTACATTCAATGTACTGATGCTAGTTGGTCTGCATCTTGTTCTTATGCAAACGCAGGTAATCATGATCAGCATGCAATGCCTCATTGATCCAATTGAGCACTCAGAGTCTATTGGTGAGCTTCCTTGCATTCTGGAGGACTCATTTTATTTTCTTTCAGTAACGAATAAAAATGAATATTAAAAATGTAATGAATGTAACCAATGACATGTAAAAAAATGCAATTTAACAGAAATAATGATTTAATCAAGATGAACAAATATTTAAACGTATTCAACCGGCTGACAAAAATAATGTAATTAAAATTAACTGATAAAAAATCCTAATTTTTGACAAATAAGGATAGTTATCGATAAACTTGTTTAAAATTATAAAAATGTATTTTGAACTATTAAATAAATAAAATTTAAAAGTTACGAATATTGAAAATGTTAGGCCAAAATTGGGTGTCAACAGTCCCAACAACTCTAGTCAGTTAGAGGTTTTTTCAGACATAGTTTAGATTCATCGTTAGTTTTTGAGTGATTGTTTAGTATCGCTAAACTCTTAGAATTTTATATATATTCAAACCAGTATTGGGTATTCCCCATCATTCAGTTATTTCATGATTTAGCTTCCGTATTAGTTATCTTATCATAGATATATTCAATTTGCTTATGATATGCCAGCTTAGACTTAGCTTGGGGTCATTCGTGATCCTAGGTCCCGTGTTTACGTCCAGGGGTAGTCTCAAGGCGTGAGTGACAAATTTGGTATCAGAGCATTAGGTGTAAGAGTCCTAGGATGTCTGAGAGTCGCACTAAGTAGAGTCCTTTTCATGGGTGTGAAGTGTACCACATCTAATGAGAGGGAGGCTATGAAGTGTTTTAAGAAAACTTCACTTTCTTTGCTACTCTTATCGTGAGTAAGGTATGATCCAACTTCTTATTTCTAATTTGATGTTGTGCATTTCAGATCATAACTCCTCGTAGAGCTTACCTAAGGAATGCTAATGCATGCAATGTTAATGCAATTCCTTCAGTCCCAGACCATAAGGTTTTGAATGCGATTCAACTTTTGACTCAGAGTATGACTTATCAGAACAATTAGCAGGTCTTAGTTCCTACTAATAGAAATGGTGGATTAGTGGCAGCTAGGGTCCGAGATTTTGTTAGGATGAATCCTCCTGAGTTTTTAGGGTCGCAAGTTGGTGAGGACCCACAAAACTTCATTGATGAGGTTAAGAAAATCTTTGGAGTGATGCAAGTGACTGGTAATTATAGGGTAGCATTGGCATCCTACCAGCTTAAGGATGTGGCTCACATATGGAACACTCAGTGGAAAGACAGCATGGGCAACTTTGTCTTTTGTAACTCCCTATATAGCTGTAATCTTAGGTGTCAGTCCAGAAACTCTTTCGGAACACTTCTCAGTCTCTACTCCAGTTGGTGACCCAGTTATAACTAGACATGTATATAAAAATTACCATGTCAAAGACTCTTAGAAAGTCACTTCAGTAGATCTTGTAGAGTTAGAAATGGTAGATTTTGATATCAGTCTAGGCATGGATTGGTTACATTCCTATTATGCCTCAGTCGATAGTAGATCTAGGATCGTTCGGTTCCAGTTTTCAACGAGCCAGTCTTAGAATGGAAGGGTAATAGCTCAGTGCCTATAGATCGATTTATCTCTTACCTTAAGACCAGAAAGATGATCTCTAAAGGGTAGTGTAGCACATGTTGACGAAAAAGGGTAGGAATTAGCAAAAGATATTCACCAACTTACTCGCTTAGGAGTTAGTCTTACAGAAACATAATAGGGTCCATGTCTAAAAAGTGTCCAGAAAATTTAAAAAGTATTTCCTATTGGTTGCTACATGTGCAGGTACACCATGAAAAATCTGCAAAAAATGGTCTGATGCAGAGGTCTACGGACCCCAACGACAGTCCGTCATTTAATCCACGGACCGTGGATGGTGTCCGTAGATCCAAGGTAAGTCGACATTTTTCTAAGTTTCAGAGTGATCTACGGTCCTGATCTACGGACCGTAGATGGGTTCATGGACCGTAGACGGGGTCTCGTAAATCCAACCCTCATGCTGACTGACCCGACCCGGACCCCCTATTTAAAAACCCCCATTTGTTTTCAAACCATTTCTCTTCCCTTCATTACTCCCAAAACCGTTTCAACCATCCCATTATCTCTCTAAATCACTCCATAACTCCCCACAATATCATCCCTTCTATAATCGCCAATCTTCCCTTCTATTTCAAATACAACTCATCCCATAGTCCACAAAAAGGGTTCGGTGTTTGTTTATTAGCAAAGAGGTGACTCATTGGTCTTGCTAAGCTTCGTATTGTCACGCAATCACCCCGCTCCTCGTTGCTTGTAAGGTAATAGAATTTCCCTTCACTTTGAATTTCGATTCATAGATTGAATATAGAAAGTCGGGAGTTGGGTCTTGACCTTGGGTAATCGTTAGATGTAATTGCATAATAACATTGATACTTGCATTACCCCTGGAACGATAGATAGTGATTATGTTGCTTTGTTGGTTTCAATTACAAGTCTAAATGTGAGTTTTTGACTTGGGGTTCCAAAGCTTAGGGTAAATACTTTATTAGATGATTAAACGGAATCCTAAGAGTGCCAAACTAGCATGACCCATTGTTGAAATGCATGATTAGACTAGGATATTTTTGAACATGGTCTACAAGAAGTGAAATTCAACTTAGAGAATGGCTAAAACCTGCCACAGATCGCATCCACGAAATCCCGTCTACGGACCGTAGATCAACCTACGGACCGTAGGTCTGTTTCGTAGGTGGATGTCCTGGAATTTTCACAAAGTGTGAAGTCACGGATGTGCTACGGACCGTTCTGTACATCCGTGGTTTCCATCTGCGACTTATATTGATGGCCCCCTGATCCACAGAAGAGATCCACGGATCGTAGACCAGTCTACGGATCGTAGATATCCTCCGTGGATGACCACTGTAGCCTCTGTCTAATTTTTTTTTTGGGTCTTTGCTACTGTTTGTTTTTAGTTCTAATTTTGTTTAGGAGGTTTATAGTTAGTTTTGGGTACTAATAATACTTCTGCAGGTACGATGGCACCCAAGAAGATAGCCACCTACTCAAAATGGGGCAAGTCAAAGTCTGTTGCCCCTAGTTTCCGGTTAATCGATAAGGACACAGACACCAAAAAAGATCCAGCATATACTCCCCTCATTCCTAGGACGTCTAGCACTGCACCTCGAGGCATCAGCGGCACCCCCCGGAAGGTGCTTCCCGACGTAGTCACTGTCTCCTAGTCTGATGAGGAGCACACACTGATCGGGTCACCAACTGGGGCTGCTTCCAGTTCAGCTACTGGGTCTGCGTCGGGCTCTGAGTCCAGCCATGCTTCAGGGTCCGAGTCCGCCCATGCTTCAGGGTCAGAGTCCGCCGATGCTTTAGGGTCAGAGTCCGCCGATGCTTCAGGGTCAGAGTCTTCCCATGCCTCAGGATCTAATGCCAAATTAGCTACAAGGTCCAGCCAGAATGAACAAGCTTCTGCGTCTGATGAGGCTACTAGTTCAGAGTCCTTACCTATACCACAGAATGAGAACCCTACCCCAGTGGCCGGTGAGCCAAATAGATGGTGTGTTGAAGGCCAATGGCAAATCTACCGGGATGCCAAGATGGTTAATGACAAAGCTAAGATGGCCCGTATTGTTACAGTGGAGCGCAGAGTCCTCACAGGGAGTTTGCACACGGTTCTCGATATCCACCGGAATTTTACCCTTCATAAGTGTGACTGGATGGCTCAAGAACCAGACACTTATAGTGAGGAGATGGTACGGGAGTTCTACGCCTCCTATGCTGCCACTCTTCGTGGTTC
>JAJOOS010004951.1:0-14529 GCA_029582725.1 Solanum chiquidenum
TCCTTGAGAACTGATGGAGAAAAATCGAAACCTTGCTGCCCTAGATGAACCTTGGTCTTCTTCTTCAATGGGGTTCTTAGTTGAGAGAGTTTTGAGAGAGAAAGCACTTGACTTCTGAGTTGAAGTCTTAGGGTTAGGGTCTTATAGTTAGGTTTAGAATGGTAATTAGTTAACTAACCATCCCTCTTAACCCTTAAGTAAATAACTAACTAATACTAAGACCCCTAAACTAAAAACTAAAACTTAAAAACTACTAGGACTTACAACCCTCCACCTACGGACCATACTGGTCCTCCGTCGTTGGGTACTGAGGCTCCCCCTTCTGGGACCAAGTATCCCACGACTAATTATGGGCTCACAACCATGACTTACGGTCCGTAGACCAGTCTACTGGCCGTGAGTCCTGGTCTCGTCGTTTGCTGCAGTTTTGACAGCTTTTGGGTCCAAGTTTTGGGATATTTAAACCATTTTTTACAAGATTATACCATAATATGACACCCCCAAACCTGCCCATAACCTAAGGACACACTAGAACACATCTTTCTCTAGTTTCCGGACGTGGTTGTCATTTCTTGATGATTAGACTTTTACTCTTCCAAACCAAGTCAATTGAATTAATCTAGGTTTAGAAACATCATTTTAACTATTTTTAAGTCATTGTTCATAAGGTGAGGCTCTAACTTAAGTCATCGAATTTCCAAGGTGTTACAACATAGATGAGACAGAAAGGAGATTCTATGAATTAATATTATGATATCGAAAGAACTTTACTGTCATTGATGATGACCCAGCCTATACATGATTTTATAGAAGTATAGAGAAACACAATTACCCCTATATGATATCAATTCTAAACCCCGCACCCCTAGATTGTTTCCTAATTGTTTGATCTCTGAAGTTTTAGTTTAACAGTGACTCTTGATACCAAAACCCTTTTAGTAAATTTGGTGGAAACATTGACCCTTTGTTTTTAATTGATACAAATGAATTGATTTACAATCTCAATTACTCTTTATGGGATTTGACCATGACTCTTAATTGGGTATTTTTATTGACAACGACCGCTTATTTTATTAATGGTTTTTTAGGATAATTTTAGCGTTATCAAAAATAGTGCCATTGTTGGGGAGTGATGGCTAAGAATACCAAGAAGTTAGTTTATAAATTTGTTTAGTTGTAGTACATTATTGTTTGGTGTCGTGGTTTCCTAATTTTTACGTATAATACATGAGTTACCATGGTATTTCTAACGATAGTCACTACAAGCAAAATGACAATATGGATAAATTGAATGACATGCACCTGCACGTAATTCAAAACATGGGAGCTATTTGGTTATATCGTACAATAGGGATGGCAGTTTTTCATGTAATCGGAACAATGCTCTAGCTGGTCCAAATGAGAGGATTTTTGGGGTGTTTAGCTCATGAGGATCCTCATGAGCACCTTTGAAGTTTTGTTGGTATCTATGGGTCATTCATCTTCAAAAACATTTCACAAGAATTTATTTAGTTGTGATTGTTCGGGTGTTTAGCTCATGAGGATCCTCATGAACACCTTCAAAGATTTATTGGTATCAATGGGTCATTCTTCTTGAAGAACATCTCACAAGAATCTATTCGGTTGTGATTGTTCCCATTCTTCTTATCGAGGGAAGCTACTTGATTATTGGTTGAGTTTCAGAATGATTCTATCACCTCTTGGGAGGAAATTAGAAAAGCATTCTTACACAGATTATTTCCTCCCTTGAAAATGTATAATCTTAGGGACAATATCCAAAATTTCAAAAGAATTAAAGATGAACCTCTACATGAGACATGGTTGCAGTTGAGGAAATTGCTTCTACAATGTCAAACACATGGTCTTCCAGATAATTTGTGTCTCCAATATTTTTATTGCATCCTTGATTCAGGCGACAAAGTTTTGGATGATAAACTTGTTCAAGATGGGATGATGTGACAACCGTGCGACTTAGAAATGATATTTCTAGATTATATGGCAAAAGTGAATATAGCATGGAATATTATAGAGGATCAAGTATCTTTTAAGAAATGGTGCATGAGCAAGGAACAAATGGAAAAAAATCATGTGTGAAGAAAATATGGCTATAATGATTACATAACTTGACTTGCTGTCTAAACATGTCATGGAGGCTTAAAGCGTTGAATGTGGTTGGTACAACCATATGAAATGGCCCGGATGATGTTAAATTTGAGGCACTATATAATGAGGAAATACAATATTTAGGAAATCAAATTGTGGTTCTTGTAAAACCTAGAACTTCGAGAAAGGGCTAAAAAAGGCAAACGGGCAAGTGCACGAATTCAAAATAGACCATAGACCCTTCATAGTACACTAGATGGGTTGTTTACGGGTCCACAGCCCGTTAAGGGCATCCTAAGACCATCCAAGACTGCCTCTAGGCAAGAGTATCCTGGATAGTGCCCTAGACGGTCTGTCTATGGGTTCGTACAACTCACCCAAATTATGAGGTTGAGCCCAAGGTCACTCTGAAGGATCACCGATGCCTACACAGTCTGTGAAGATTCACACGGAGCGTGAAGTCGTCCATAAAACAGACTTAGCAGAACTTGAATTTTGGTCAAATTAAAACCATCATATCTCTCAGCAAAAAATGAATCATGTGGCCAGTAACCTATCAAATTAAAGGTCTTTGACTCCTCTTTCCAACGCCACCAAGTTTGCTTAATTTCGAGCCCGAAGTAAAATGTTATCCCCATTTTAGTGAAGCCATGTCGGGTAGGTGAAGCTTCACGACTGGCTATACGGACCGTGAAGCCTTAGATGGCTCGTGAAGCCTCTCTTGTGAGGCACCTATCAGTTTTTAACTTAGGATTATTATGGTCTAGCCTTATCGCCACAGAAAGGAGATCCTATTGAAGTTTCAAAAAAAATTGAGAATCATCATAGGCTGTGTTTTAAGTGAACGACAGAGACAAGAGATGCTAGGAATTGAATCAATAGGCTTAGGGGCATATAGTCCTAAAATCATGAAATCATCATAAATTTCTTGATTCATCACCCCCTTTGATTTATGGCTTCAAAAGGCCGTCAAAATCCTGTAGGAACAAAATGGGTGAAAATCGGATATAAAAAAATAGAGAGAGAGTAATTTCTGCTTATTCATCTAAAATCATGAAACATACATTTTTATAATAACGGAAAAGTGTTTGGTACCCAAACTATGTCGTTTAAAACCTATTACAAGACCTATATAAGTGAATTAGGTCCTAAAACTACCAATTTCAATACTTTCTCCTAAATTCCTAAACCTGACCAAATTCATCCTCTCCAAAAATCTTCTCTCTAGATCAAGGAAGAGGAAGCAGCTAGGGTTCTTCAAGTTAAGTCTCCATTCTTAACCATTGCTTAGGGTTTCAATCAAGGTATGTAGGGAGTTTATCAATGGGTTCAATTCACCCATTGAACCCCTAAAGTTTCCTCAATACTCGTTCAATTTCCCAAGATTTGATTAGATTTTCACTAAATTCATCATGGGTTCTATTTGTATCAATTCAATTGCTTTATTATGATCTTATTTTGATGATTTGGACATAATTACATGTTTTTCAACTAATTCCATGTGAACCCATGCATTGATCTATGAACCCTAATTTTCATGAACTTATGAAGAATCTTGAATCTATGAATATATGTGTTATGAAATTATGCATCCGGATATTGCCTCAATGGTTTTCAAGCTGTTTTGCTAAATTAGGTCTTGATTAGTATGGTATCTGGATATTGCATCAATTATTATAGATCATGCTTTCAAAACTATTTTCATTAGTAGTAGGGCATTCTAGAATGAAGTGAATGACTATGGGACTTAAAAGCTACCATGAAAAGATCATGGATGGTGAAAGGTTTTCTTACGCATGGTCTACAGAGGTATCCTATGATAAGATAAGTGGTGAATACCCATGTACCATAATAATAAAACAATTTAAGATTAAAACAATTTAAGATTAATGACTATTCCATAGGATTTAAGCTTAGCACAGATAGGATATTGAGATGGAAGATCTCTCCTATAGCTTGAGGCTGGGTTTCTAGTAGTAATCTGCTTATCTCAAACCTATGCGCCCCATAGGATGATTGTCTTAGATAGCCATTATCTAGTGGATCCACTTTAGCTCACAGTTGTGGTCCTTACCTTGGCAAGTAGGACACCCCTTTTTGGTGTAGTAAAGACACTGGATTCCATGTTATAACTCACATGGTCTATATGTTGGTTAATGGTAAACTTCCCACAAAACAAACTAAGTTAATTACTAATGTTTTATAAAGCTTCCTTTATGATTTAAAGATGAATTGACCATGTTCATGATTTATGAATCTTCTTAAACGATTTTACTATGATTTAACTTGGTCATGCATTTCATGTTTTCAATTATGTCCCCTTACGGCATGTGTCATGTTTTATTGCATCCCCCTCATACTTGGTGCGTTCTTTGTAGTAACGCATACTCTTGCCTACATTGTTTCACTAATGTAGGGTCCGACGGTCCTATTTTGGATCCCCGTGGCTAGTGATCACATTAGTAGCTTTTGAAGATACGTAAGTCCTCATGTTCCGAATATCAAACCCTTTATTTTTTATTGTCTTTACCTTTCCATATTATAGGTAATGTATGGGTTACCTCCCAAACACTTTTGATGTAATAGATGGATTTGAGACTATGTTAGACTTCTTCTTCATTTTCTTGTCAAACATTTATGAGATAGACTCTCTTATGAACTCTTTCATTCTATTATCTTGTATGATGTATGCTAAGTGGCTTCTGTAGGGCCTCTACGGGTCCTATATGCCATGTCACGTCTAGGGTGTACTTTGGTTTGTGACAGTTCTAATTTCACCTACCCAAGTCAGGGTGGGAATCAAGGTTGGAACAAAGATTATGACAATGATTGGAGAGGTTAGGCAGATCAAGATGGAAATTGGAAAGATAGGGAAGTTGAAAAACACAGATATATTCCCTTTCATGATCGTCCCAAACCAAAAGAACAACCTGGATTTGAGGTAAACCACATTGATGAAGTGCTTACAATGATTTTTAACAAGAATGAAGTTTCTAATAAGGAGTTGAAGGATTAGAAAAATTATTTCTCCACCTTAACTCAAACAATGACCTCCCATTCAATGACAATAAAAAAACTTGAAACTAAGTTGTATCAACTCTTCATCCATCTCAATTCGATGTAAAATGGAGCATTGCCTAGCTACATCATCCTAGATCCCAAGAATGATTTTTGATGAGTGAGAACTACGTCATTCCACAATGTTTATTAAGGTACTTCTTGAGAGGCAATGAAAGTTTATTTTATTTTATTCAAATATGTAGGTTGCGAGTGGTTGAAAAGAAATCAAAATGTCGACAAAGGTAACATAGGCAATGTCAAGACCAATTCGGCAATCCACCAAAAGCATTGAGAATGCATCTTTATTCACCTTCTGGGTAGAAATATTATATAAATGGTACTGTCAACTTTGGCGAACAGGTTCCAGTCAGCGATCCATCGAAGTACACTAAGTAGTCTCAATCAAGCCCATTAAGTTGACCTTCAGGTTTGGTACTCAATTAGGCCCCTTCGGTGAGCTTAAGTTCCTTTGGTGATTCAACAAATGTGTTTAGCAACGTTAGTCACAGTTTGTAGAGTGGGTCTGATATTAATAGGCCAAGAATGTCTTCAAGTTCTAAAGGAAATCCTTTTACACATTTGAGCTCTTCTTCTTCCTAGACTTCCAATGCCTTTATTTTGGTTCTTTGGTGACCTCTTTTGTGTGTTTTTTAATTTCTTGGAGTGTGGTGAAATGCTTGCATCATTATACCAGACCTATTCTCCTTGATTTTGTGCTTGGTTATCATCTCTAAGTTTTGTTTTTGAGATCTATCTTGATATTTGTGTGAAACCTTGGTGTTTTGATATGGGCTTAGTGTTCTTTTTAATATATTGTTGTCTAATGTGAGTGAGTAGTGCTAAATGTTTCATATTAAAATGTGACCATAAGTTAGGAGAGTTGATTATGTAACTGAAGTTGCTAAAACTTATTCGGTTGGCTAAAATTTGAAATTGTTGCCTCAAATATGTTGGGTCTGACTTGAACTGGGTATGGGCGAAATCTGATTAGTCCGTGTTGCCTCGATGGTCTGTATTTACCCAATGATATATAGAGTGATTACTTTCTTAAGGGAAAATCATCATTTTGGGTAAGACATTGTGAAATTTTGGGAAAGTCTGAGTACCCATGGGTAGAAAATCATGTGGGTAGACTATAAAACTAATTGGGAATCGGGTATTATTGTGTTTTGATGTTTAAATGTTGAAAATAAGCATAGGGCTGAAAATTTCATGTTTGGCAGGATCGTCTCAGCTCACCTAGGTGATTAGGTGAATCAACGAGTAAGCCTGAAACAACTTTTTGTGATTCATAATGTGACCTGAGTATTGTCCCATTAGGCTGGCTTGTCTCAGTTTGCCGAAACTCACTAAATGTATCACCAAGTAGGAGTGGACATTACCCTTTTTACCTTTCATTTTAATTTTCACATTGTTAATTTCGGTGGACTTGTCTTAGTTTGCCAAAACCGATTGGGAAAATCTCTGAGTTAGAGATGACTCCTCCTTTCATGCCTCAGTTCAATTAAATTGTGCACTGTCAACTTCGACGAGCTCCCCTGAGCTTGCCCAACCTCTTAGGTTAATCGTCTTCCCAGTAAGGGAGCCTCAGAACGTAGTTTTTAATTGTGCTTCCTTTGAGTTTGATTTCAACTAACCTTCACCTAATTAGTGTTTAAAGAATTGTGCCCTGTAGGTAATGGCCAAAGGAAGAGCCAAATGAGTGATGAATTATGGTATTGAATCTGAGAACAATTCTCCTCCTCCTAAGATAAACAATGATACATCTATAAATGATCCATCTGAGGCTCCACGTCAATAATAAACCACTTATCGCTCTTCTACGTATGTGAGTGAGCCTCCAAAGAAGGTGGTTGCTAGAAAAAATATGGATATCTATTCAATGTTGGTGCAACCTTCTCAATCTTATCTCTCGTGTTCTCCTAATTATCACTTCAAGGGACCTAAATAGGCTCAAAGAAGTTGGAAAAAGGACAATTCTTGAGGGCAGCTGACTCTCTAGTAATAGTGCAATGATTGATTATCTTTCTCTGGGATACAATCAAGTTTCATGGATTTAAGAGGTTCACAAGACCTCGACCCTCTTATGTCCCGACATGGGAATGGGAATTCTATGTGGCCTACGCACATGCCTTGCAAAAGTAGAGGAAGGGTACAGTTTTGAATCCCTTAGATAAGGTTGAGGTTCGTGGAAAGATTTTTACAATGCCATGCATTTGCAATTAATACTGCTTAGGGTACAAAAGGAAATCATGATCTTGATACTCTAAAAGGTTGGTTGGCTCAACTTATTTTCGATATGTCTGCACCATAGATGGTTTATGGAGTGAAGATTGAGAAGAAGAACATGAATGTTGGGGCCCTATATTGGTTGGTTTCAGCAGCAACACCATGAAGCCAACCCAAAATAATTCTATATTATGTCACCCTAAGGTTGTGTTTGTGATAGCAATTACTGACCGGGAGAATATCAATGTGGGATCCATTATTAAAGGTGAGATTTTTACGACGACTCGTTAAGAGCAGACTTCTCTCCAATTTCCCATCCTAATCACGCAACTATGTGAGGATATGAGAGTTCCTCTCTAAGGGAAGACCAATATGAGAATCACTCATGCCTCCTCTAGTGACTTACGAAGGATACAATTGGATTACTTTAGATATGATGAGGCTCATAAGAAGTCACCACCACCAGACACTGTGCCTGTAGTTTATCCTACCACTCTTGAGGCTGAGGCCACTGAGACTGCTCCTTTTGTAGAGCCTTCAGGTACACCCATCACACTTTTCTCTCATCTATTTACACAACTTCTTCACCTTCCCCTAATCCTATATGTCGACCCCCCTTTAACCGAAGCCATGATATACCAAATGGGAAATCTAGCCTGATCAGTGCATTTTAGTGCAACTAGGGTCAAGAAGGATTGGAATAAGGTGATTGATCGGGTTATTGAGGCTGCTTCATCTCCTATGAGAGATAGGTTGACTCAGTTTGAGGCCACTCTAATGTCACATGAGGAGAGGTTTGATAATCTTATAGCTACGATAGAAACTAGAGTGACGATTGAGGTTAGTTCAAATAAGTTGACTTCCATGTGGGCTGAGCTTACCATTTTTTGGGTTGATGTGGACCATTTAAGGTCCATAAACATTTCTATGATATAGGGTGAGGTTCCCTTGACCGATGTACCTGAGTTTGTGCCTACCTCTGTGATGAGTATTGAAGTTCTTACTAGTATTAATGAGCATCTGAGTGAGGGTGTTAGTACTATTTATGTCGTTATTGATACTGATGGAGTTGAGGTTGAGGTAGATGATTATTTGGCCAAGTAGACAGATGAGGATGAGATACGTAAAGAGGATGATGAGCAACAGTTTACCATGACGTTGATGAAGGTGCAGGATGTTGAGGAGCCTATGATACATGCTACATTGTAGAAATCCCATGAGGAGACCTCCATAGTTGGCACAAGTGGGGTCTCTTCAAACTCCAACATTCATTGATGTGTCGGGTAGTGATGCCCCGATTGAGACTGTTATGTAGCCTCATGTTATTTTTTTGCTATCCGCTCGGAGACTCCAGATCTGAGCACTCCACATGCATAGCCTATCAGAAGGACTTTTATCTCTCTTCCCATAGATACTATAATTATATACTAAGTACGCGTCTATTTTTATTTTTGTGGGTTGAGGGCACTTGTACCAATATTCCCCTTTTTTATTGTATTTCGTTATTTTAGGTTTAGTTTTGGATAATAGTAGTATTTTGTTATTTGGGTTTTACTATAGTGATTTCATGGTTTAGCTTATTTTCTCTCTCCGTATTCATTTGACGTAGGACTTGTAAGTCATTTAAATGCTTAAGTCATTTAAATCTTGCGTTGACTAGCTGCATTTTTTGTGATCCTTGCATTGAACAATGCACGTAAACTTTTAATCTTGTCGGGCTATGCTAAATGATTGTGTTTGATGTGCGCCTTTTGTAGTGAGGTTTTACTTGAAATCATTTTTGGTGATTCTTAGAATTTTCCTTGTTAGTATAATTGTCTATCTTTGGTGAATGCAAGAAGTGATTAGCGGTACATATTTTGAGAGAAACCCCAAATGCCCATACCTCGTATGACTAACTTTTAAGGGTGTGGAACCATTTGTGCACCATTTGAGTCTAAACCATTTTTTGGCAACCTTGCTGAAACCTCTTGAGCTAAATTGTCCTTAACCTCTCACTCATGAATCCTTTTTGAAGAATTGGTTTGTTTGAATAGCTAACTTAGGTCAAAATCCTAAGTTGGGGGTACAGAAAGGGAGGAGCAAGGAAAGTCAAGTGGCAGACAAAGAAAGAAAAAGGGAGACTCAACTTTGAAGTATGTTACAAAAGGAAGGAACCCCTGCTTATAAAAAATAATATAGAAAGAGCAAAAAATTGATGATTAAAATGAAAAAGAAAGTGTGGTGAAATAAAAAGGGGTCACTAATAAAATGATTGACAAGTCGAAATTTTACTTTTCCAAGTGAAAAGAATGGAAAGAACTTTGAGAAGACGTTAAGATCATTACAACAATGCTTTAAAAAGGTAAAGTTACTGAGCCAAATTGAAATACTTTAACCATCATCCCCATTACAAGCCATGAACACCCTTGAGATATTGCATGAACTAGATTGTGTGATGATAGGAAAATATGGGTAAAGCTATGGGATGAAGCTTGAATGTATTTCTCTTTTAGAGAGTGAGAGTTGTAGTGATTCCTAACTTCATTATTGAATATCTATACTAGACCATAGAGTTGTACTTGATGTGAGGGCCCCTGAATGCATTTGTTAAACATGATCTTGCATGAGTAAAGAAGAAATAGTGAGCTTGAGCTTAAATTAATATTGGTTAGTCATCATTTGAAGCTTTTTTATTATGATTGAGTATTGCATTTGCTTGAGAATAGTCCAATAATAGATCTTGCATATAAACTCTGATTCAGAACTACTGTAGACACCCTTTTTGAACTAATTGTGTTCTTGATTTAGTTGACGACAAACAAAAGTTTAAATTGGGGGTGTTTATGAGTTCTAGATTTACACTCATTTGAGGCCTATTTAGTTCAACAATTAGTGTAGTTAATGCCTAAATATGTCTTATATTGATGATATTTTGGTGATTTTAAAAAATAAAGGTTAAGGGACAAGGCAAGGAAGAATACATGAAAAAAGACCATAAACAAAGAAAGAAGGGTAAACTCCTCATTGAAATTATTAATAGACCAAAGGAGAGAAAATAGAGGAGATTTTTTAGATCAAATTTTACAATAAAATTTCAGTTTCTAACTTTGTATGAGTTTGAAATAAATATTCTTAGTTTTGGGTTTTTAGCGTTCACTCTTTGTAAGACCTAAGAATTTGGTGGGATTAGTTTGGAAGGTGTCAGGTAGGTTAACGGGCAGGTCCACGAACCCTAGCCCAACCTTAAACCTATCACAGATGCCTATATGGCCCGTGGAAGGTAAACATTTAGGGGAAGGGGGTGGCGGTAAAAGACTAAATTGTTTGTGAAGGCTCCCCAAGTGTCCTATCAACCTTTTATGACACAACTATTTTAGTCATTTCCTATTCATCTAGTAACTAAAATATGTTGTTTTAACCCCTATTCTAACACCTACATAAGTATTTTATGTCCTAAAACTACCCATTCTAAAATCATTTCCAAAAGTCCTAAATTCCCTCCAAGTTCTTCCCCCAAATTCTCTCAAACTAAGGAATGAGAAGCTAGGATTTCAACCAAGGATCTCCAATTCACCATAGATTTTGGGCCTTGAATACTAAGGTATGTTAGTATTCACCAATGGATTCCTTTCATCCATTGGGTTCCTAAGATCTTTCAATATTACAAGTTCAATTCTCAATACATACAGAGTTAGAGTTTTATTCAATCTCCATGGGTTCTCTTCAGTTAAGATTTTATTGATTAATTCTATCATATAATGCATGAATTGAAGTATTTACATGATTTGGATTTGAATTCATATGAACTCATGCATGGTTTTTGACAATTAACACACAATGAAACTTGTGAACTATATAATCTATGAATTTATAAATATATACATGATTTTCTGAAATTGATGTAAATAATTTGAGAATTTTTTCGATGAAATTATCAATGTTGTTGTGAAAGGTTTTCTCACATATTACTATGATCATGATTGTGAAAGATTTTCTCTCATAAGGATTCATAAGGTTGATAGGTTATCTCACCTATGTTGAATCAAGATTTAAGGACCTATCCTAAATTACTTTAGTTTGGATTGGTAACATAACTCTTCCTTTTAACAGACGATAAAATAAATATGATTAATGAATATTTTTTCTGGGATTTTACTTAGCACAGAGAGGATACTGAGATGGAGGTTCTCCCGTTAGTAGAGGACGGGTCACTAGTAGCAATCTTTGTTTCCCTAACTATGTTCTCCCGTAGGATGTTTTAGCTAATGGATCTATGTAAGCTTGAAGTTTAATGTTGTTGCCTAGGGAAGTAATGACTTATCTTTTTAGAATGGGATAGACACTGGAATCCATGTTTTAGCTCACATGGACTATGTCAGTTAATGGTAAACATCCAACGATAATGAACAAGGTTACTTTCGAAGTATCTCACAAAGTGCTTTAATTATGTGAAGCTTTCATTGACGATGATTATGACTTGGGTTTTCTAAATTTCTATCTAATGATTTAGCTTGGTCATTGCTTGTCATATAAAATCCTTTTAGCATGAATTGATACCTTTCATGAATTGCTATCATATTTAGTACAATCCATGTAATAATGCATACTTGTGCCAACATTGTTTCACTAATATAGGATCTGACGCTCTACTTTGCATACATTTAGATAGTTGACCTCATTGATGATTCGAGGATCAAGGACTGGGAAGTCATCGTGTGTCGAGGACTATGACACTTTTATAGCTTTTCTTTATTTCAGTTTTTAGACATTGTATGTGGTTCATGGATTACGTCCCAACCACTTCTTTTAATGTATTAGATTGCTTGTTTAGACTGTGTTAGACTTTCTCTTTGTAAAACACATTTGATATGACATTGATAGTTTTAAATTAATTATTGCTATTATCTTGTATGATTTATGCTTATTGGCTTGTGTAGAGCCTTTTGGGGTTCTATACTCCATGTTACCCCCAGGATATACTTTGGGTCATGAAAAACTTTATATTTAGAGCACAAGGTTTAGAAAGTTCCTAGGATGTCTCACCAGCCACGCCAAGTAGAGTCTTGTTGATAAGTGTGAAGTGCGCCACATTTATGAATAGGAGGCCATAAGATGTTTTTTAAATTCACACTTTTTCATCATTCTAAAGTCGTGTAGAAGAGTGTAACTTTATATAGTGTCTCTTCTAATGCTTGTGTAACTCCCCTCAAAATGAAGTAGGAGAAAGTAGAGTCTCACATGGGTTTTATGCATTAATAACTTTTTAAACTAATGAAGAATAGCCTTTTTAGTCAGTTTTAAAGAGTTTGGAAGTCAAACTTCAAGGGAGGACCAAGACGTTTGGAAACTAGTCTTTTACGTGTTGGTGTGTTCTATTATGTTGTTCGTGTTTTTATGTGTTGTTTGGAGTCTAAAATCAGTGGAGGTGACACTAGTGTCTTAATAAATGTTTTTAGGGTCAAAAAGTTTGGGTACGACTCCCCGGGACCACACTAAGGGTCCCCGAGGAGGACCCCAACCCTTGGCCGAGCAAGCTGCCAAGGCAGCTTGAAAATGCTCATGGAGGGAGCATGTCCGCGTCACGGACTAGCTCCACCAAGGGCAAAATGGATGGTCGGCGTCGCGGATGTATCGCGGACTCTTCTGTCTCGAAATTTAATTTCAAAAAACTTGCGGGAACACCTCCGCGTCGCGAACTTGTTTCCTGATGAAATCTGCAAAAATAAACCTCAAGTTTGACTTATTTAAAAAGGTCCAACTAATTGAGGGGTAGTTTGGGTACTGTGGGTTATTGTTTTTAAGTGTTTTTAAAGGTATTTAAACTTGTATATGGTATTATAGAATTCATTCTTCCAAATCAAAACCCCAAAGTTCTTGATCTCTCTAAAGTCCTCTCAAGTTCAAGGAAGAAGAAGGTGGAGAGCTAGGGTTTCAAATAGAGGGTTTCTTCCACCAAATTTCGTTGAGATTTCATCAAGTTAGGTATGATGGCTCTTGATCTAGGACTCATCTTCATCGTAGAGTCAATTTCAAAGGATTTTACAATGTTTTCAAAAAGTGACTAAAAGCTTGTTTTTGAATTCTATCAAGGGTTCTTGCATGAAAATTATTTGAAAGGTTGGGATATGGGTTAATTGATGTTTGTTTGTGGTGTTTGAATGAAATACTCCATAAACCCTTGTCTTCTACAAAATCCTAAAATTTGCTATGAGGTGGGTCTATTTCTATAAATTCAAAGTTGATGGTACTATGGGTAAAGTGAATTGTATTGATATCTCTTGTGTTGTTCAATGTTTATTTATGATTAATTGTTGATAATGGATGAATTAAGGGTGGTAAGATTTATGGGTGAAGTATTGGTGATTGCTTGGATTTTTGGTGATTTTGGCAATGGCTTTGGATTATGGTAGGAAAGTTTGAACTCTCTTTATGAGTTGGTTGTTGTTGGTGGATTGAATCCACCTTTGGTGGAAGTGTTATATCTTATTCTTGTGTGGTATTATTGTGAATTGTAGCCATGAAGGCACTGGTGAAGTTGTTGAATAATGTTGGAATATTGTATTATTGAGAATTGAGGCCATGAAGGGCATTATATGAGTGTTATTATACATATATGAGGCTATATGTAAAGTCCTATATGAATCTATATGTAAAGTTTGTGTGAAGCTACGATGTGAAGATGTTCAAATGGTATTAATGTGATATTGTATAAAGTGTTATTATGCTAATGTGAAAGCATTTTTCTCTTGAAATGGTGATATGTGGTGATGATGGACTATGATGAGTCTTTATAAGATGATGTTGTAGCTCATATGCTAGACTTAAGTATCTTGTCTTGTGCCATGAAAGCTTGATTATATATATGAATGTTTGGTTGGGCTATGACTTAGTAATGGGGATCGTCCTATAAATGCTAAAAGAGGAATTCTAGGCCAAGACTTGAATTGGTAGACTTAAGCACAGTGCCTTTTCATGAGTCTAGCTTTCCTAAGTAAATGTATAACCTTGAAGGATGGGCCTTAGGGTGATGTTCCCTTCTTGAGTGAAATGATAGACTTAGAGATGGATGGAGCCGGAACGGCATGAGAATCTTTATCTAAGAAAGTCAAATGATCTATCCTTATGAACCTAGATTGGCTATGACTAAGAAATGGG